>JAMXBD010000544.1:600000-849143 GCA_024138025.1 Combretum micranthum | reverse complement strand
ATAGTTAAATTTCTAGGCCCGGTTTCTTTTAATTACTATTGTCTTTGTCTTATAACCTAGGGCTGTACCAACATAACGTCACGCCCGTAGGGTATTCTAATGTACAGCCCGCCACATACTAAGTAAGACTTTCGAGTTCCCCACCCGGGGTCTTCGAAGGTCTTAAATTAGATGTTAAAGCATCCCCTTTACGACAATAGAATACTTCAACAAATGGAGTTAAACGTTTAACGACGGCATTAGCATTAGCCAAAACGATAATAAATCAAAACATAATGTTAAGTTTACAAAATCTAAGGGGCATTCCCCCACAAAAGAATAACAGTCTATTACAGTCATCCAGAGTCCTTAGTTTCCAATGGAAGTCTATACAAAAGAAATGAATCAAACTTCTATAGGAAACTCCTATCTCCGGTACCTGCGCTGTGGCTTGTCTTGGCCTAAGCCATATAAACTCATGCTGCAAAAGATAGAAACTATAGGGGCGTAAGCTAACTAGCTTAGTGAGTAATACTTCCATAACACAATTAAATACAATCATTCAAACAAGTGATTACTCAAGCAAAGTGTATGCACCATACAAATGTGATCAACAAACATATGACCAACCGGAAATCATATGTGGATGGACTTGCGCCCTCCATCCCGGGTTAGCAGATTAACGAATCCTGCGGTACGACGCCGTTTAAGCTCACGGTCAACTGATTAAAAGCTCGTTTTATGGATCACGATTAACCTCACATTCGTTTATGGATCACGATTAACCTCACATTCGTTTTATGGGTCACGAAAAACCAACCAATGCAAATGCTCCAACCCCATCGTGACATGAATGAACTCAATTTTAGTCGGAGTTGAATAGTCATTAATTCAATTCTTTTAAGTGACCAACAAGTATTCGCAGACATTCATCATAAGACTCTAGTAAAACAGTCAATATCTTAACACCCGGTTTCGATATACCTTAAGCTCCATTTCACATATCAACAATCAACAACATAAATAATTCCCACATACCCCATCATGCTTGTACAATTCCTTTTTATCTTTGCCTACATCACTAGTGGCACTACATTACAATCACAAGCATTAATTGAGAGTGGAAGTAAACTCACTCGGCCATGGGACACCAAACTTCTTAATAATAATAATCGGGAGGTAGAGTGTCGTCCTGCTCGGAATCACCTCCAATCAAGAATAATCCTAATGAGATTTTCACCATGTAATTAAATCAAGCTATACATCTAGACTAGTTGAATTCGGATTTCTCGCTATTTTTGGAAGTCCCGACTTAAAACGGCCATAACTTGGTCATTTTAACTCGGAATTTCGCAAATTTATATCGATCTTCATCTACTTCGAAAGATCTATCTAATTCAAGTATTAAATCCAAGTTTTGAAAATAATAGGGTCACGGAACAGTGGGATCAGTTCTGTCCCGCAATTGACCCAATCTCGAAAATTTGCTTTGCCTTTGATAAAAAGTATTCCTAGATGATGATTCATGCATGAATGATATGGGAATGAAAATTACTAATGTGTATGCTATGTAATGAACCAATATGTGCATGGTCATGATGATTTTTTGTAGTAAAAACTTTTAGGAACTCCTAAGTGTTGGGGAAAGTTTCATAAAGGCTAATTCTAAGAAGTTATTTTCCCACATTATACTCCTTAGGGTTTCTTTAGTTTTAATCTTGTAATACTTATTATTTAACTAAAAATAGGTTCTCAAAGTCCATAATAGTCATGGCCTCCATTCATGCACAAAATTTCACATTTTCCATTTGGTAAACATGTTTTCAAATAAGCTATTTGTAAAAATCCGAATTTTCCAAATTTTCTTTTCTTACATTTTTCTTAAGGGAAATCTTATCTAATGCATTAAAAATTGGAGCTTCAATGTATACATTATCTAAGGACCTCTTTTAGCTTACAAAACATCCATTTTGACTTAAATACTAAGTGTTTATTTAGGCATTACACAAAGTTACGAATTTGACTACACTAATTAAAGTCAACACTTTTCATTCTAACTTCACCTCTTGTTTTCCTTATTTTTATTATGCCTAACTCATCTAAACTCATGAAAATAATTCCTTTAACATGTCTATTACTCATACCCTCCATTTTTTCTTATGAAATATGAGTTTAAAGTTGATTTTGGGGGGTTCATAAGGTAGCGGTCCATTTCATCCGAATTTCCAACTTTCCTATTCCATATCTAAAAAAGTCCTTCCTTTTTCAATGTTCTTGCCATCTATATGTGGAGACTATACTATCAAATCTATATAATGAACAAGACTTCATTTTTATGATCAACAAGCACATAAACAAAAATGAACCTATGATCATGCATGTACATAAGGTGGTGAATGTCTAAACTTAGATCTACTACATATGATATTATATAACATGGATCTCTGGCGTTGAACAACAATATAAGTACAAGATCACTTTATATGCATGAACAAGATGAAATCTTAACAAAACACATCTAAACTCTAGATCCATGTCTTGTGATGGCTTGACATTCTTGTTCATGCATTTCCATGTCCCTAGCATGAGCATCATGGGGTTTTGATGAGAAATACACAAGATATATCTTTGCCATTACAAGAATAGAAGGAAACAAGGCTTACATACACATACCAATGGAGTTTGAAGTGAATGGAGAAGAAACAAAGTTGGAAATGTGTGAGGAAGGGGAGGGGGCAAGCTCACGGCATAAAGAGGGAGAAGAGAGGGAGAGTTTTGTTCTTTTAAAATTTTTGAAACAAAAGAAATGAAGAGAGGAGAGAGAAAAAGATGTATTATATATGAAGGCATTAGGGTTATTAGTGAATAAAAATTGTAAAAAAATCAAATGGAAGGAAATAAAAGGGGGGGGGGATGTGCGCGCGGCGCCGGCCATTCCAAGGGTGTGTGTGTGTGTGTTTGAAATTTTTTGATATTTGTATTTTAGTAAAATTAAATGTAATAAATGTGATAATTATTTAAGAGACAAATTTTTTGAAAGAGATTGAAATGAGTAGTTGTGAGGATGTAAGAATAGGTATGGGTAGTGTGTGTGTAGGTTGTACTTGTGAATAGTAGACAAGACATCTACTTTACCGGTTGTTCCGAAAACACGGGAAAAGTTATACTGTAATTTTTATAGCTCGGAAAATTATGAAATTGATATTTTTGGAATCCTTATAGAATTACGGTTCTAATGAATATTTCGAAATATTTTTCTGAATCCGTGGCCTGGGGCACGCTTTTCCGTATAATTGGGCTCGGGAAGGCCGGAATTGAAAAATTCCCGAATTTAAAACTTTCAAAGGTTTGAAATGTACTTTGGAACAACAATTCAAATTCATTCACTCCAAAATATTTATTTTACTATGAAACCGGAGGAAAGCCGGATTTAGGGTTCATAGGCTCCATTCACTAGACTCAATCTAATCGGGTTAGGGTTTCGTTTCCGATTCCTGGGGTTTTCTAGCTACTGAGAATTTCCGAGGTTTACATGACCATGCTTAAATGAATTGATAGTATGATCAATTTCATTTGTTTTATCAGTTTACTTGGAAATCGAGAAATGATAAGTTGAATAGTATAAGGATGACTCTATTCATGCCTTATGTTTGATCTAGATATCATGTGACAAAAGGATAATGACATAAATTATGGATTAGGTAAAAATCGGATCATCGGTCTTCACTTAATTTGGGTAAACATAATGTCTTGTTAGAGGCCACTTATGTTTTGTTGATCAAAATTGTTTTAGGTCAACTGCCAATATTAAGTGAACCTATAAGGTCACACACAAAAGAACGAGCCAAAAAAGGTTATGGAAAATTTAAAGTCTTATGGGACTAATAATTTATCATTATTAAGAATAATAATAAATTATTACATTGTTATGTGCAATAATTATATTTTATGAAATATTATCCTTAATTAAATTAAGGGGCACTAATGTTTTTACTCATGTGAGAATGACATTAGTATAAAAGGAATATAAAGAGGTCTCTTTAGGATTAACGACTTGTCTGTCGACATTAGACCAGCAGAGAAAATCTGCAAACCCTAAAAGAGAGAAACACGAAGAGTCGTATATGAAAATCCCAATATTATTTAGAAATATGTTCTAGATCACACTAGCACGTGAAGGATCCTTTTTGAAGGAGTGTTCATTCATATGGATACCGTAGAGGGTATTGCGAATTTGTGATACCTATAGATCGATATACAAATTGATTTCAAGTTTCAAGCTTTTAAAGGTATGAAATCAAACTATTTGTTTTTGTTTTAATCTAATCAATATACATGGATACTGGGTTAGGGTTTTCTTTTGAATTCCTGGTGGGTGTCGAATCCAACAAAATTAAAACCTACTTTAAAATTTGTATATAATAGTGAGTAGGTTCGTCTCCACAGGGATTGGGGTAAATTTATTTCTATTAAGAAAGAATGCAGATGAAAGAAGATTGGGGGGTTTGTTTAATCAAAAGCAATTAAAATTTAGTTTATCTCTAAAGCTAGCAATCACAAATAAGAGTTGAATTCAATAATAATAAATCTCTAATCAAGGTGGTACTACAATTCAATTCCTAGATTTGATCATTGATGCAAAGATCATTATTCTTTTTCTGACTTGATCGGTTATAGATTTCAATATGCTCTGAAACCCTATCTCTCCTTACTGAATTGATAACTAAGATAAGATCTTTAGTATTTCTCTTATTGATTAGATAACCCTAAACAAGCTCTTAGGATTTAACCTATCAATAGCAATAGAATTAGAGAGGACTACCAATCCTAATTAATAATCCATAGAGCATGAATTATTTAAATTAGATTATTATCATCACAACATAAATTAACTATTTGATTATAATCAACCACATTGTTGTGTTACTCCTATTAGAATAGATGAACAATTACGGATTCAGTATTCTAATTAACAATATATTGTTTTGTCAATTGTACAACAGGCCTAAATTGTAACAATCAAACACAACATAATAACAAGACAATTAGATGATATATAGATAATCAGAAGAAGAAAAGAACAATTGATTAAATCGAATTAGATCTCACAAATCTTTGTAGAATTGAATCTTAGCAATCCCCTTGATTAGAATAGATGTTTAGCCACTCATAACTTTCATCAATTTTCTCTCTAGGATTTTTCTTAACAAAGGATATCTGAATTTAATTCTCAAAGAAACCCTATAAGGTATTTATATACTAAAGTGAGTAATTGAAAGGTCATCATTTAATGTAAGCTGGCAGTTACACATAAACGCTGGCGGCTTAAATTCATCATGGCCGGCTTATCTTCATTTGGCTCTTCACTGTCCTTTACAGTTTCATGATAGGCCGGCACTTTCCCCATAATGGCCGGCGGCGTATCTCTTATCTTAGCCGGCGTATGTTCTCATTCATGAATCCAGTGTAGCAATGGCCGGCGGCGTTGATAGATAAGCTGGCGGCCTTCATATAGTGTCCAACATCCAGAGACGAAATGGCCGGCGGCTTTTAAATATATATGCTGCCGCGCGTTTAATGTTTAATTTGTTCACTGGCGAAATTCAAGATACGCTGGCAGCCTTCATCAATTCTTCTTCAGCCTTTGTATGTTTTATATTAAACGCCGATAAAATCCAATAAAGGCCGGCGGCTTAAGTCCATGAATGGCCAACCTTTCTTACTGATTTTTTGTTTCTTGTATATATTTTACTTCAATTTTGTACTTTTTGCTTCTTTTGGATTCAAAGACCTGATATTCATATAAATCATGATTAAGTACCGATTCCATATAATTTCTACAAAATTAATAACAATTAATCCAAATTAAATCAATGAATTATTGAATAATATTCATCTTAACAATTCCACTGCGAAATATTTGATCTTGATAATTTTTAAAACCCTATGGGAACCCAACATATGTCCCATTCCAAAAGTACCAGTCTATTTAGCCACCCTTAGGGTTTCATAAAAAAAGGCCATGTTTTCACACTCACACTCTTCTACTCTCTACCTGAAAGGACCCGCTATTACCCCTAGTTGAAATAAGCAATAGCAGTTCCCCAACCGCATATAATCTGCAGAATTATATGCAAGGTTGTCTTAAAAGGATTGTTTGATGAATTGTTCACCTAATCTTAAGGAATAAATCATTTTAAAATAATTACTTAGTAGCTTTTCAAAACATATTAACATATATATACACAACTTCAAACAAAGGCAGATCAAGCTAGATATATACATACATATATTACATCCACAGGCTTCTTACAAGCCTTAAACAAAATAACAAAATATAAAGCTTAACAAAGCTTTACAAACATCCATTCTAACTAACTATCTAGTCTATTACAAAAAGAATGGTTCCGTCCAGTCCTGGTCAAACTCTAGTCCTCATATTCCTCCAAGAAGTCCTCAAAATCGGAGCCATAACCCATGCTCGCATAGGACTCGTCCAGGTCATCACCTGAAATTGTTAAAAGAATGAGCCAGAGGCCCAGTACACAGCAACGAATACAAAAGCGAGATGAAGCACACAAGCTTAGTCTAAATGCAATATGCAACATCCATTCAATTATTCTTTAATCTTTAATTAATCAATCAACACGGGAGTATTCAAACTCCGGACAACAGGGAGCGAGGGGACCTGAGTAACACTCGGACGCTCAGGGGGTTGATATAAGTAGTTCGGGTACTCATACCGTCCTAGATATCGTTAAGTCAAAGAGAAAAGTAGCTTCCTCCAGGGTTAATAGCCGTTACTTAGCTCTATTTATACTCAGTCCATATCATAAAATATAGTTCACCCGTTCTCATAAACGTTTGAACTAAACTATGGTACTTCCTACCAAGTTTAAATAAATTTTCACCGATCTATACCCCCCGTCGACTACCCGCCGTACCACTTAATGAAAGTCATCTCAAATGACAGGAGTGGCCTAAGCGCCTAGATCTACCGTGCTCAAACCGAGCAAGGTGCCGCTCCCCGAACCGGATACCAACTTCCATCCCAAACTCATCAAACCATGAGGGGTCGCCGTTAGGTTCATACATGACCTGGCGTAGGAATTGGATTTTAACGGCATAAAACACAAGCAACAATCACATTTTAAGTTTTCTTATTATATATTTAAGTTTTATAAATGCCTATCCTAACAGAGACAAGCAGGTTACTGCGTACCTGATAAAGCTCGGGAATTAACGGAGTCGAATGGGCGAGGATCTATCACTGTTTAATCAATATTAAAATTCACTCTTAGCTTAAACTCTAAGTGACTAGTTCAAAATATAAATTCATCCAAAATCCAAATAAATTGATTCAAAGTCAAAATAAGGCATTTAAACACCCTTATACCCTAGATCGCTTAATAAATACATGATTACTCGAATAACAAACTTTGGAAAATTTTAGAAAAAGCTTTTAAAAAAATCAAAAGCTCAGGGGATACGCCGGCACTCAACGCCGGCGCGTTGAGCCGGTGTTCAATGTCCTGAAAATTCACACTGCCAACGCTGGCAGTGTTCAAGGGTACGCCGTCAGCCTATGTTTCCTACCGGCGGCCTTTAGCCGGCGTTGAATCCAAAACCCAAAGTTTCAAAAACATCCAGAGAAGTCTAAGCCGTCCGCTTACTTAGGTACGCAGGCAGCTTTGACACATACGCCGGCGGCGTTGATTTCAAACAGCCGGCGTACAATATGGATGAAAGAACGCCGACTCACTCGTCTAGTGAAAGCCGGCGGCTTTGCAAACGGCGTTAGGAAAATTGATTCTGTGGGCTTTCTACACCGCCTCTACGCGGCGGCGTAGAATCCCCAGATGCCGGCGTACGTTCAAAATCTAGCCTATACGAAAATGATTTTTGAAATCCCCTTTTTATACACTTTGATCAATTCTCAAAACTTTTCCAAACTTAGTCCAAACTTTCTAAAGCTTGTTATATGATCAAATACTATCCTAACAACATGAATTTCACCTCTAATTATCAAATCACCATTCATACTTCAAATTCACATATCAACTACTCATTCTTCAATTTTTCTATAATACCCATTCCCACACTTCCACATTCCTATGAGATGCAAACTACCCCTTCATTAATCACATAATCCCATTCAAACTATCATTCATGCATCAATCCAATCTCCTACCAAACATCATCTCAAAATCCTATCTACCTAACATTTACAAACAACACATTATAAGACATAAATTAAAAGACAAAGATTGCATTAAACTACATGAGTGAATCTTGGCTTGGAATGTTATTCAAATCCTTAAGCTTGTAGTAAACCTTGGCTTAGGGTTCAAAATTTTGGATTGATAAAAGAAGGAAAGAAAGAAAGAAAGAAAGAAGATGAAATTCGTATGGAAATTATGGCTGCCAAAAAGGAGGACTTATCTTGTCCAATTAGAGTAATTTGTTATCCAAATCTTACCTTTAAGGGGTATATTTGTCCTAGGTTTAATTTGGGTGAATTTCAAATGCATTTGAGTTAAATTTGAGCTCAAAATATGGGTTTAAAAATTCACAAAATTTCTGTCATGAATTAAGCAACTTCAAAACAATTTGATTACATTCTAAACATAATGCATGCATATTAATTTACAAAAAGACACACACATTCATTAAACTATTCACACATTTATGGATATCAAACAATAATATTAATTTCATAATACTAATCATATATAAAATAACACATTCCTTAATTATATTACTAAACATACACTATATATATATATATATATCATCCAAATATCATACTAGCATGCAATATAGGAATTTCTTGGCTATTTCATTCTCCCCTCCTTCAAAAAGTTTCGTCCTCGAAACTTATCATACCTTAATCATTGCTCAAACAACTCGGGATACTTCTGTCTCATCTCATCTTCGGGTTCCCAAGTCGCCTCTCTTTCGCTTTGACCCGACCACAAAACTTTGACAAAAGGAATTACTTTCTTTCTCAATACCTTGTCAATCTTGTCCAAGATCTTAATAGGTTTCTCAATTGTGCTTAGGTCGGGTTGAATCTCGGGTTGATGAGTAGAGACGATAGCTTCAGGATCCGATACACACTTTCTGAGCTGTGACACATGAAACACATCGTGAACTTCGGACAAATTCGGGGGTAAAGCTAGTCGGTAAGCTAATGGCCCGATTCTTTCCAAAACTTCATATGGACCTATATATCTTGGATTCAACTTTCCTTTAACCCCAAATCTAATCACTCCTTTTGTTGGTGAGATCTTAAGGAATACATGGTCACCAACTTCGAATTCCAATGGTCTTCTCCTCATGTCAGCATAGCTCTTATACCGATCTTGAGCCGTCTTCATTCTCTGCTTAATCACTCGGATCTTGTCAACCGCTTGCTGTACTAACTCAGGACCCAAAACTGTTCTTTCACCAACTTCATCCCAATGTATTGGGGATCTGCACTTCCTACCATACAGTGCTTCATAAGGCGCCATCTGAATCGTTGCTTGGAAGCTATTGTTGTAAGAAAACTCTATGAGTGGCAAATATGTATCCCATCTATTGCCAAAGTCTAAGGCACATGCTCTTAACATATCTTCCAAGATCTGGATCGTTCTTTCAGATTGCCCGTCTGTCTGAGGATGAAATGCCGTGCTAAACTGAAGCTGTGTACCCAAAGCAGTATGTAGACTCTTCCAAAATCTGCTGACAAAGCGTGAATCCCTATCTGAAGTGATCGTCTTTGGAATACCATGCAATCTCACTATCTCTTTGATATAGGTATGTGCCATCTTCTCCAATGATTCTCCAACTCTTAATGGTATGAAATGAGCCGACTTTGTCAATCTATCACGATAACCCAAACAACTTCATACTTGGTTATGGTTTTGGGTAAAGCCGATACAAAATCCATGGTAATGTCTTCCCATTTCCATTCAGGCACTGACAAAGGTTGAAGTTCTCCTCCGGGCCGTTGATGTTCAATCTTTACTTGTTGACAAACCATACACTTAGAGACATATTGAGCTACATCCCTCTTTAAACCTTCCCACCAATAATTTCTTTTTAGATCCTTATACATTTTTGTACTTCCGGGGTGAATCGAATATGGAGAGGAATGGGCTTCCTTCATGACTTCTTCTCTTAACCCACATGGCACAAATAGTCGATTCCCATATCTCACAACACCATCCATATCAATCTTAATTCTTTCCTTTTCCCAATCCTTATAGAATCCTTTATTCCTTTGGTTTCATCGTCTTCCTCTTGAGCTTGTTTAATTCTATCCAGAATTGTTGGTTGCAAAGACAGTTGACTAACATCACATCTACTTGCTCCACAGTGACTTCAAGATCTAGCTTCATGAACTCTATCTGGATCTCCTTTTGGCTAGAAAGCAAAGTAGCAATGTCTTCATGTTTCTTTCTACTAAGCGCATCCGCTACTACATTAGCTTTCCCGGGATGGTAGAGGATCTCCACGTCATAATCCTTAAGTAGTTCAAGCCATCTTCTCTGTCTCATATTGAGTTCTTTCTGTGTGAAGATGTACTTTAAACTCTTGTGGTCCGTATAGATCTTACACTTCTCTCCAAACAAATAATGTCTCCACAATTTCAGTGCAAGTATAACAGCTGCTAACTCTAAATCGTGTACTGGATAATTCTTTTCATGTGGTTTCAACTGTCTGGAAGCATAAGCTATAACTCTCCCGTCTTGCATAAGCACACAACCGAGTCCTTGAATAGATGCATCACTGAAGACTATGAATTCCTTTCCATGGACTGGTAGCGCCAAGATAGGAGCCGATATCAATCTCTCCTTCAACTCTTCAAAGCTCTTCTCACATCTATCATCCCATTCAAACCTAACATTCTTTCGGGTCAATCGGGTTAATGGAGATGCAATCTTTGAGAATCCTTCCACAAATCTTCGATAATATCCAGCTAATCCAAGAAAGCTTCTGATTTCACTCACCGTTGTAGGCCTTGTCCACTTGAGAATCGCCTCAATCTTCGTTGGATCAACTGAGACTCCTTCTTTTGAAATAATATGTCCAAGAAAAGATATCTCCTCTAACCAAAACTGACACTTGTTAAACTTGGCATATAGTTTCTTCTCTCGAAGCCTTTGTAACACAAGTCTCAAATGCTCTTGATGCTCTTCTTTGCTTCGGGAATAGATCAAGATATCGTCAATGAAGACTATGACAAATGAATCCAAATAATCCTTGAAGACTCTATTCATCAAGTCCATAAATGCAGCTGGTGCATTGGTTAACCCGAAAGGCATCACTAAAAATTCGAAGTGTCCATATCTGGTTCTGAAAGCTGTCTTCTGAATGTCTTGAGATTTAATCTTAAGCTGATAGTATCCTGATCTCAAGTCGATCTTAGAAAACACAGTTGCTCCCTTCAATTGATCAAACAGATCGTCAATCCGTGGCAAAGGATACTTATTCTTGATAGTAACCCGGTTCAATTCTCTGTAGTCAATACACATACGCAAACTCTCATCCTTCTTCTTGACAAAAAGCACTGGAGCACCCCACGGGGATATGCTTGGTCTAATAAAACCCAAGTCTTGCAATTCTTGCAATTGCAACTTCAACTCTTTCAACTCGGCTGGAGCCATTCTGTATGGAGCTTTAGAGATAGGTACCGTTCCTGGTAACACTTCAATTCCAAACTCTATCTCTCTATCAGGTGGTAATCCAGGTAACTTCTCAGGAAATACATCCACAAACCCATTCACAACTGGCACCATGTTGATATCTACTTCCTCCATACTCATAGCTGCTATAACCGGTTTCTCCCACAACTCCATGAACTTCATACTCTTAGGTCTTAACCTCTCTAATATATATGAAAACCTTCCTTCATCCAAATCAAAACTCAACTCCGCTCTACTACAATCGATAGTGACCTTATAATGATTTAGCCAATTCATTCCCAATATTACATCAAAATCAGATAAAGGTAACACTATCATATCAATAGGCATGCTCACATCAGAAATCATCACATTCACATTCTTACACACACATGGATGCCTATTTTCAATCACTAACGGAGTAGTTACACACATAACACGATCACTCAACACTTCAGAAGCAAGATTACAATCGTTCATGAAATTCTCAGAAATACATGCATGAGTCGCCCCTGTATCAATCAACACATAAGCATTCCTATCACACACATTCAGAATACCTGCCAAGGTGTCTACTGCAGGCGTATCTTCAACTTGCTGTAGGGTGAAAACTCTAGCATTTGTCTTCCCTTTTTCCACATTCATTCCCTTTTTAACATCAGGTCGATCTTTGCAATTGGAAATATGATGCCCTCTTTGCTTACAATAAGCACAAAACACTGGTGGTAGCTTGGGATTCTGACACTCTGTGTATTTATGCCCAACTTGACCACATGAGAAGCACGCTCCGGGAGTCCACTTACAAGTTGTCTCTTCATGAGGACCATAGCATCTAGGGCATTTCTTCTCAAACACTGGTGTAGAAGCCTTAGATGTTGATTTCTGACCTCCTTGTTTTCCCAGGTAAGGTCTCTTTCCTCGGTTTTGATAATAGCCTCCTTTGCTAACACCTTGATAACCGCCATAAGATGTGGCTGGAGCAGGTCTCTTCCCCATGAAAGCAGCTCTTCGGGCTCTCCTAACTCGACTATCATTATTTATCTGTTCCATCAACAAAGCTTTGGCAACTAAATCTGATAGAGTGTGCAATTCGAACTTCTTCACTTCATTCTGAATCTCTTCATTCAAACCGTTCTGAAACTTCTGAACCTTCATCCTCTCATCACGATAATCTCCTCCAGCAAAGCGTAGCAACCTGCAAAACTCTCCATGGTACTCATCTATGGTCTTGCTTCCTTGTCTCAAGTTCAACCAATCAGAAATCATCCTCTCTCGTACTGAATTCGGAAGTACTTAGTGAAGAAGGTATCCTTGAATGTAATCCAAGAGATGGGTTGTTGCAAATTTCCACTAGCTAGTCTCCACCAGTTATAAGCCTCTCTCTTCATCATGTAAACTGCTAAGCTCACTTTCTTATCTTCAGGAGTACTACTGGCGGCAAATGTCTTCTCTAATTCTTCTATCCAGTTCTCAGCCACTGTCGGATCAATGCTAGTTCCATCAAACTCTGGAACCATCTTACTGAAGTCATGTAACTTAATCTGATTAGCTTGATCATCACAGGTGGTGCTTCATTAAGTCTCACTCCAGGTTGATTACCTTGCTGCATGAAGTACTGTGTCTGCTGGGACATCATCACCTGATATTGTTGCATCATCGCCATCATATCTCTCATCATGCCATACATGGAATTCGGATCACCTGTAGGCATCTGTGGCATAGGAGGAATAGGCGGCATAGGTGGTGGTGGCGGAATCGGAGTCGGTAAAGGAATCTGAGAAGCAGAAGCCGATGCTGGAGATGGAGTGGTCTCATTACTTGGGGTAGAAGATGATGTAGGAGCAATGTAGATGAAGACTGTGGCGGTGGCATGCTTTCCCTATCTGATTGCTGTCTAGTAGATCTTCTTAACCTGTCCATCTTAATAGCCATACACAATACATTCAACACACATACAGGTATATGCATTCAAGTCACACATTCAACCTATTAATTAGCATTCACAATCACACATCATAACAAACAATCCGTCAAGCAATAAGGCAAGCAATAAGCACAAAACATTCAAGGAAACAAACAAACACAAGCATTCAAGCAACTTAGCAACTATGCTCATCCTATTCTACCTATTTGTGTCTAAGTCAAGTCGCAAACAAATCATTTTAATTAGGCAAACAATTAATCAAACTATGCTCTGATACCAACTGTAAGGACCCACTATTACCCCTAGTTGAAATAAGCAATAGCAGTTCCCCAACCGCATATAATCTGCAGAATTATATGCAAGGTTGTCTTAAAAGGATTGTTTGATGAATTGTTCACCTAATCTTAAGGAATAAATCATTTTAAGAATAATTACTTAGTAGCTTTTCAAAACATATTAACATATATATATACACAACTTCAAACAAAGGCAGATCAAGCTAGATATATACATACATATATTACATCCACAGGCTTCTTACAAGCCTTAAACAAAATAACAAAATATAAAGCTTAACAAAGCTTTACAAACATCCATTCTAACTAACTATCTAGTCTATTACAAAAAGAATGGTTCCGTCCAGTCCTGGTCAAACTCTAGTCCTCATATTCCTCCAAGAAGTCCTCAAAATCGGAGCCATAACCCATGCTCGCATAGGACTCGTCCAGGTCATCACCTGAAATTGTTAAAAGAATGAGCCAGAGGCCCAGTACACAGCAACGAATACAAAAGCGAGATGAAGCACACAAGCTTAGTCTAAATGCAATATGCAACATCCATTCAATTATTCTTTAATCTTTAATTAATCAATCAACACGGGAGTATTCAAACTCCGGACAACAGGGATCGCGAGGGGACCTGAGTAACACTCGGACGCTCAGGGGGTTGATATAAGTAGTTCGGGTACTCATACCGTCCTAGATATCGTTAAGTCAAAGAGAAAAGTAGCTTCCTCCAGGGTTAATAGCCGTTACTTAGCTCTATTTATACTCAGTCCATATCATAAAATATAGTTCACCCGTTCTCATAAACGTTTGAACTAAACTATGGTACTTCCTACCAAGTTTAAATAAATTTTCACCGATCTATACCCCCCGTCGACTACCCGCCGTACCACTTAATGAAAGTCATCTCAAATGACAGGAGTGGCCTAAGCGCCTAGATCTACCGTGCTCAAACCGAGCAAGGTGCCGCTCCCCGAACCGGATACCAACTTCCATCCCAAACTCATCAAACTATGAGGGGTCGCCGTTAGGTTCATACATGACCTGGCGTAGGAATTGGATTTTAACGGCATAAAACACAAGCAACAATCACATTTTAAGTTTTCTTATTATATATTTAAGTTTTATAAATGCCTATCCTAACAGAGACAAGCAGGTTACTGCGTACCTGATAAAGCTCGGGAATTAACGGAGTCGAATGGGCGAGGATCTATCACTGTTTAATCAATATTAAAATTCACTCTTAGCTTAAACTCTAAGTGACTAGTTCAAAATATAAATTCATCCAAGAATCCAAATAAATTGATTCAAAGTCAAAATAAGGCATTTAAACACCCTATCATACCCTAGATCGCTTAATAAATACATATTACTCGAATAACAAACTTTGGAAAATTTTAGAAAAAGCTTTTTAAAAAAATCAAAAGCTCAGGGGATACGCCGGCACTCAACGCCGGCGGCGTTGAGCCGGTGTTCAATGTCCTGAAAATTCACACTGCCAACGCTGGCAGTGTTCAAGGGTACGCCGTCAGCCTATGTTTCTACGCCGGCGGCCTTTAGCCGGCGTTGAATCCAAAACCCAAAGTTTCAAAAACATCCAGAGAAGTCTAAGCCGTCCGCTTACATAGGTACGCAGGCAGCTTTGACACATACGCCGGCGGCGTTGATTTCAAACAGCCGGCGTACAATATGGATGAAAGAACGCCGACTCACTCGTCTAGTGAAAGCCGGCGGCTTGCAAACGTTAGGAAAATTGATTCTGTGGGCTTTCTACACCGCCTCTACGCCGGCGGCGTAGAATCCCCAGATGCCGGCGTACGTTCAAAATCTAGCCTATACGAAAATGATTTTTGAAATCCCCTGTTTTATACACTTTGATCAATTCTCAAAACTTTTCCAAACTTAGTCCAAACTTTCTAAAGCTTGTTATATGATCAAATACTATCCTAACAACATGAATTTCACCTCTAATTATCAAATCACCATTCATACTTCAAATTCACATATCAACTACTCATTCTTCAATTTTTCTATAATACCCATTCCCACACTTCCACATTCCTATGAGATGCAAACTACCCCTTCATTAAACACATAATCCCATTCAAACTATCATTCATGCATCAATCCAATCTCCTACCAAACATCATCTCAAAATCCTATCTACCATAACATTTACAAACAACACATTATAAGGCATAAATTAAAAGACAAAGATTGCATTAAACTTACATGAGTGAATCTTGGCTTGGAATGTTATTCAAATCCTTAAGCTTGTAGTAAACCTTGGCTTAGGGTTCAAAATTTTGGATTGATAAAAGAAGGAAAGAAAGAAAGAAAGAAAGAAAGAAGATGAAATTCGTATGGAAATTATGGCTGCCAAAAAGGAGGACTTATCTTGTCCAATTAGAGTAATTTGTTATCCAAATCTTACCTTTAAGGGGTATATTTGTCCTAGGTTTAATTTGGTGAATTTCAAATGCATTTGAGTTAAATTTGAGCTCAAAATATGGGTTTAAAAATTCACAAAATTTCTGTCATGAATTAAGCAACTTCAAAACAATTTGATTACATTCTAAACATAATGCATGCATATTAATTTACAAAAAGACACACACATTCATTAAACTATTCACACATTTATGGATATCAAACAGTAATATTAATTTCATATTACTAATCATATATAAAATAACACATTCCTTAATTATATTACTAAACATACACATAAATATATATATATATCATCCAAATATCATACTAGCATGCAATATAGGAATTTCTTAGCTATTTCACTACCATAGCCAGGACTCCTCTTCATCTTCTTCTTTTTACTAGGGATGAGGATTATCAATGAAGTTCTTACATTGTTCCTTAGTGAAAACAACCTTAAGTGTGATTCAAGTGGGTTTAACCACTTCTTTAGGTTCCGCTATCTCCTCATCACTAGCTATTTCATCATCATTTTTAGCTATCTTTTACCCTCAACCAGCACATCTTCTTCTTTTGCGGCAATGACCCAACCATAGGCTATTATGTGATAAGGTTCATCCAAAAGTCTTAATTGTTCTTTAGTCGGTGGATGTCAATATCCCTCCCACATTACTATAGAGGAATCATTTGAGTCATAGTTAACATTCCAACTGTCCTTTGTAGGTTCCTCTATAGGGTCCTAGGGGTTGAGCTGGTTGGTCACTTGGTTGACTTATTCAATAAGGTGCTCGTTGCTTGGACTTGCCATGATTGATTACAAAGAAGAAAACAAAATTACAACCTTTTTTAAAAAATTTACAACAAATAATTGGATTGATTACTAACAATTTTTTTTCTATTGGTTCTATTACAAGATTTCTTATTTTTCAAACAAAAATTAAATAAAATAACAACCCCTTATTCTATAAGCTCACTGTCCCTAATAGGAATAGGTCATAAGCTATATCAAAATGAGGCTGGAGAAGTCTAATCACTTTTAGGTACTGGTAAAATCACATCAGCTCATGGGCTACAAAATGGCGCATCGATTAGTTTCTAATGGCATTGGGTTTGACCCGTTTAAACAAAAATGTAAATAAATAAATTGCAGAAATTTCAAAAACCCCTAAAAATTCCTAGAACTAATATGTCTTCGATATTTCCTACAAAATAAACCAAACACTCAAAAAGAACTACATGAGAAATATTTACAAAGATAGATTGAAAGGCCATAATTCCAAAAATTCAAAATTTCTTAAGCTCATTAAGCCTAGATGAGCCTACTATCATCCCTAACAAAGTCACTAAAATATTAAGCCCGAATTTAGCTCTTATCTTCCTAAAGGCTCCAAATCATATCAATCCTAGCCCATTTGATACGGAACACTCGACAATGCACCAATAAAGTTATGTAAAAGCTTGGTTTTTATAAAGAGTTTAGTTTGGAGTCACCATTGACTAAAATTGACAAAATAAAGGGTAAACCAAAAATGAAATGGATGGTTTGATTTATAGTTTTTCAGGGTTTTTTAGCCACTAGTCTACGTGAAAAACTAGAAATTGGGAGTACAAAGGCTACTATTTTAAAACCTAAATGACTATCTAGGCTTTTATGGGCCTTAGGAAATTTCGAATATATGGGCTAAAAAGTGCTAAAAGAGAGGAATTTTACCTTTTAGTTTTTTTTCAAATTTTTTTTTTTTGGTTTTAGAAAACAAGGTCCTAAAGAGAATATATATATATATATATATTTATTTTTTTTATAAAGAAGTTTTAAAAACACTTAAAATAATTTTTTCAATTTTTTGAAAGAAAAACCTAAAAGCCTTTTATTATTGTGACCACCTCACAGGTAGCTACACATCTACTAGCTAGAATTAGGTCCCCGTAGTTCGTTTTGGTTTTGTAAAACTTTAGTGTGTAGGTCTATTTTAGATTGAGAAAACTGCCAAGTATAAGTTATTAAGTCAAATTAATTTTTGTTTCTAAAAAGTTTTAAAAGGATCTAACTTGTTTGTCCTGTCTTTTGAAAACTCTTCAAAAGATCTAACTTGTAGAAAACCCCATTTTTGTTTTAGTATTTTAGAAAATAACTAATTGATACTATATATAGGTTAGCAAAACTTTTTTATTTATTTATATATAACCCATATATGGGAAAAGGTGAAAACAAATATAGAGAATTTTTATTGATTTTATGGATTTTTCATTTTTTTTTAAGATTTTTCAAGTGAAGTGAACTAATATTTTTAGGGACCTAAGAAATTAGACAGATTTTAGCCATTCATTACAAATTTCACATGTATGTCCTTGATACCTATTAACATATTAAATAGAATACAAATTTTTTTTCTTATTCTATTTTCCTAATTTTTTTAGTTTTAAGTTTAAAAATTATAGGCAAAACTTTATTTGTTATATTCTAAATATATGAAGGATGGTTGTCACGCCCCAAAGGGTACCTTAAACACGATAGTCCGTCACAGACAATATTAAAGTTTAAGTATGACAACCTTAGTCATCCCATAAGCTTCGATATCAGATGTAAGGTATACAATTACGATCATAGAGGACCAAATTTGAAACAACTTGTTTAAGAAGACATTCATATAACAGTTTAAGAATATAAATCGTAACATAATATCTGAAATATGGAAATTTAAAGTCTTACAAATATCAAGAGAGCATTCTCCTATCAAAAGATATAGTCTATCAAAGACTTAGAAGTTTAAGTCTATACCTAATCTTTGACTTCTTCAAAAAACTCCTTAGGCCAAAAGGCATTGCCTGTGAGAAATAACCCCAGGCCTTCAACCATAGATAGGGATGCTGCAAAAGGTATCTATAAGAGGGTAATCTCCTTACTTAACAAGCATCAGTATTTAATCAAGTAATTAACAAGCATATGAGATGCAATTAATCACGTGAGCAAATAATACATACGATTTTCTGGGAATCATATGTTTGAATGGATTTACCCCTCCATTCAGTGGTTAGGTGTTCTGAGCAACAAGGCCATAGTCCGCAAATGATGTTTTTGTAGTTTTTATGCAGATTCCTACTAACCGCCAAATAGTAGTTAATTCAGGTGCCTACTCACCATTTAATTACAGGCAGTCAAAGCCATATAATATATTTTTGGGTCCTCGACTTCATTACTATGCCTTTGTCCCACAAAGGGTATAGTAATGAATGCAGTGTGACTCACCACATCTCATGCATGAATTATTTTATTTAAGTAATCATGTCATAATATTAATCATCTTTATAAGTGATCATAGAATTTTGTAGACAAATCATTCATAAACTAAATCATACAAGGATTAGTTAACAATTCCTACTTCAATATACTTATCATAATTTCAAACATATAAGTAAAGCACATGTGCTATTATGTTTTATCTTTTCCTAAAGTCCAGTGCCACTAAACTACAAGCAATATATAAGTATAAAATTCGAGAATTTAAACTCACTCAGCCATAGCAGTAGAAGCTTCTTAGTCAAAGTAGTCCTCTGGGTAAGGTAGTTTGGACTCCACATCTTCTATACAAAAGAAATACCCGAAATGAGTATTTATTGGAATTTTTACTTAAACTTGCAACTCTATTCTACTAAGTTCGTCAAAATTCATATAGAGTGAAATTCCAACTTAAAATGGTCATAACTTGTTTATTTAAACTCGAATTTTCACTCCTACTCAAAAAGATCTATCCATTTCTAAGGTTATTTTCTTCATAAAAAGTCGTTTGGGTCTCTAAAAGACACGGTAAAAAACTACCACAAAAATCCCAGCCTTTGTAAAACAATTTTCCAAACTCATCTTTATTCAAAAATCCTATAGCAAAAATATATATATGTATATAATTGAAAATTCCTTTGAGTATATATATATAGACTCATGTTGTATGCAAAATTTCTAATGGTGTTATCTCAACGATGATTTTTCGAAAAACAATTTATTTTAAGGTGTTGAAACTTGAAACTTAACAATTTCTTTTCTAAGTGTTTTAGAGAAACTTTATAATTTCTGAGGTTATTGTAAATAAATATATTCTTATTTTGTTTTTCCCAATTTCTTTTCCAACATAAATAAATTTTCCTTTAACTCTAATCTTCTACAAATTTTGCTCTTTGTGACAAAAATGAAGTTTCCAAAGTTTTTATTAAGTTTGGATAACCTATAATGATTTTGAGTCGTATATATTTTTCCTAAAAAAAAATGGTTTTGATAAATAAGTCTTTTCCTCTTATATTCCATTTTCTAACTTCTTTAAAAATAATTTTATTTCTAAAACTTGGTCTTTTAATCTCTTTACCAATTTTTACTTGGAAATAATTCATCTTCTTAAGTTGTTGATAATAATCATTGTTTTTTAGCTTATTATGTTTATATTCTTTTTATCTTTTTGAAAATGGGTTTTTCATTTAGAAGCTTGAAAACCTTTATCTTTCTATGTGGGTTTATAAATCAGTGAGTTGATTTTATCTCAACTTTGAAAACTAGTCTAGTTTTTTGTTTTTCATTATAGAGTTGGTAAAAATATTATAAGTAAACTTTTTAGGAAAAAATTGCTTATCAAAGAACTATTACCACTAGTTTTAGTAAACTTCACGTGACTTTTTATAAAAGAAAAGTTTAGCTTTGTTAGCAAATTTCTTGATAAATTCCTCTTTTATTTGTCTTTTAAAAAAATCTTAATGGATTTGAAAAGAAGTTGTGAAATAATTTTTCTACATGTTTGGTAACAAAATATTGATTTATAGACAAAGTTATATACATTAAAAGAGTTTAGTTTCATTTTTCTTTATCAAAGGAAAATTACACTTTAAACTTTGTTGATGAGCATGTAATATAAAATGATGAAAATATAAGAAAAAGATGAGAAGCAAAAGAATAAGCAAGATAATAAGGTCAAGCATTGGTAATCTTATATTCATCAAGGTAACCTGGTCAAGTATTGGGAGCCTTAGCTTCATCAAGGCATCCCGGGACTAAGAATAGACTAGTCCCCAAAAAAAAAAAAAGAAAAGCAATAATAATAAGCTTGTTAATGAGTTAGTGAGCATGACAATTTAGGCTCTAAAATATATAGATATACGTATAGATAATAATATATACATAAGGTTAAGTTAGAAGTACAATAACAACAATAATAATATAGTATCATAATAATAACAAGATAATAAAAATCGGAATTCTTGACATGTGTAAGAACGAAGCATAAACATGTTGTTACTTCTACAACTCATATAAGTTTTTGAAAAACAACATCATAGTCATGCTAAGTTACATGACATGGAAAATAAATGGTTGAAAGATATATGTAAGAATATTTAAATAAATTGGGAATATGGAAGTGGTGGTGTAAAAGAGATTTTGGATAGTGTTTGTATGTAGAAAGTGTGTAGGAAAAATGGGTAGTAAAAAAAAAAAGAGAGATTTTTGAGAGAGAATTTGGAGAGTGAATTTGAGAGAGTTTTGGTATGGTAAATAAATGTGTGAAAAAATGGAGGGAAAAAGGGTATTTATAGGGTTTTGAGGAGTGAAAATTATGTGAATTAAATAAATTGAAAAAAAAATAATTTGTGTGTGTGTGTGTGTGTGTGTGTGTGGCCGGCGTGAAGCTTGAGAGGGGGAGAGAGAGAGTTTTGTTTTGTATTTTTGTTAATTTAAAATAATAAGTTGTAAGGTTTGATGTGAATGAAAATGTATGAAAAATGTAAAAAGTAGAGAATAGCTATATAGAATGTAAGAATAGGTGTAGAAAAGGTAAAAATAGGTGACTAGTAGTGAATAGTGTAGAATAGTACTATGAATAGTAGATAAAACAAATTAATAACGGTAGTAAAGAAAATACACGTAATTAAACTATATATGATATTTTAGATACCGAAAAATTATAAAACCAATATTTTTTAAATGCTTATATTTTTACGAGTTTATTGGTATTATCGGAGTATTTTTGCTGTTGGATGCATTAGGATACAATTTTCGAAAACTGATCTCATTCGGATCCAAAAGGTACTAAAAATTATTGAATATGATATTTTTAAGCTTTCTTATATTATCACAAACTATTTTCCATAATTATTTCAATTTTGTTGTTTAGGGACTAAGAGCGCAGGATTGTCAAATCTAAATCTAATAGGGCTTCTTGTAGAATTGTTGATCTTAGGGTTTCTGGTTGACTTTCGGTTTAGGATTTAAGCATAAATTGTATCATAAATTCTAGGAGATTACAATGGTGATATTCTAGATAATCCTAAATTTATACATTTATTTTATTCTTTTTCTTTAAGAATGAATTCCGTTTTAAAAAATTAACCTATCAAAATTTTATATCCTAGTGACTTTAATCATATATTCCCACAAATTCAACTAACCTAATATTTACGAGCATCAAAACATAGAAGAAACACATCATAGAGACACACACACACACACATATATATATATTTTATTATCACAAACATATGCAATACATATAACATGTGTCTCGTATTATAAATCATGTATGTCCATAATAGTTTTTTAATATGTATATCATACGGTTCGTGTAAAAACTTGTACCATACAATATCTTTTATTTATATATATTATTCTTTTTCCTTTTCTTTTCTTTTTTTCTTTTTTCTTTTTTCCACTATTTTCCGTTTTTTTTTTTCTTTTTCTAGGTTACATGTACCTAGATATTTATAACATATTACATAAAATAATAGTGAATAAATAAATAATAAAATAAAAATAACTAAATGACCTATTTCAAAAGAAAAAGAGGGGAAACCTATTTCCCTTTAGATCGAACCCCAGCCTCCACACTAACGCAATCTAATCAACAAAGCTGTGCTCATCTTTTGTTTAATGTACTCACTTAAAATACATTTAAATAATAACAATCAGGCTCAATTTGACTTAATATCAAAATAGGCTGAAATTAAGAGGTTGCAAGGTCTATTATAAAGACAACCTAGAGTAGAGGTCGGCACGGTTCGGACTCGAACCGGAACCGCCGGTTCACGGTTCCACATTTCGTGGAACCGGAACCGGAACCGCCAGAGCCGAGGCGGTTCACGGTTCCAAGAAACCGCCGGTTCTGGCGATTCCGGTTCCGGTTCCATGAACCGTTTTTTTTTTTTTGGTGAAAAATATGAAAAAAACCAAAACCTTACCCCCACCCCCCAACAGCAATCCCCACGCCCAGAAACAACCTGCATGTCTTCATTTTCTTTTTTTTTTTTTAAATAAAATATATGGCGGTTCCGGACCCGTTGGAACAGCTAGGACCCGCCGGTTCCGGCGGGTCCTTAGACGGTTCGAAATCGTCACCGACGGGGCGATTCCCGGGTCAGGAACCGCCGGTGACGGTTCGGGGCGGTTCCCGGTTCGGAACCGCCCCGTGATGATGTCTAGCCTAGAGGGTTATAAGTTAACTAATATATTTACCAAAAAGCCCAAAATTCATAAACTAATATATATATATATATATATATATACACACAAATTTTCTATACCATCTATATTTATTTTATATAATGGTTCTTTTCATAATTTAAAATGTCTATATAACTTCTATATAAGTTTAATTACCTAAAGAGGGGGGGGGGGGGGGGGGGGGGTGGGTTCATACTTACTAAAAAATTCTTAGTTTTAAATTTTTCTAATTTTTATTTTTATTTATTAATTCAATTAATTTTTTTCATTTTAATAGTTTTTAAATTTTAGTACAATTTCCTACTTTTTCTAATTATTTTTATATTTTTAATAGGGGAGAAAATTGGATGTCGACAAGATGTATTTATTAACAAGAGCAAGAAAGGAATTATTATTTACTAAGTATTGTTTTATAAAAAATTTATCAACGTAAAATTTATCGATTATTTACAAACTATCTTTACATAATATGCATATATTAAAGATTAAAAGATGCAGTGCAATCACATGGATGTAGATATGGGGTCTAGCAACCAATAGTGGGGCAATTCCAATACTTTTATTTGTGTTATGACTTTATAAAAAAATTATACATTTACAAGGGATGGTTTTCAAAAAGAATTTATTTACATAAAATTGTAACTCTTTTTTGAGGTTGCCCCACTATTGTTTATTTGCTAACCTGCAACCATGAATGCAATTTTGTGGATCTAAAGGTCTCTCAATTTAACGAGCCACGGGCCGCATTAAACGAAGTAGGGGAGTGGGTTACCACATCACCCAAAGCCTACTGGGCCTCTCCATCCAAGG
Source organism: Combretum micranthum (assembly GCA_024138025.1). NCBI lineage: Eukaryota > Viridiplantae > Streptophyta > Magnoliopsida > Myrtales > Combretaceae > Combretum > Combretum micranthum. The sequence continues at coordinate 824,570 of JAMXBD010000544.1, read as the reverse complement.
TTTCTAAAATCATCTAGGTCCGATCACATCTAGTACACATCATTCAATAAAAGAAATATCTACCCCCTCCCCCACTTGATAATATTTATATATATATCTATTTCAAAAATCTGCATCGTTAAAGTAATAGTTAGTACAACTATTTTTAAAACAAATATCATATACAAAATATATAATTAATTTACAAAAAAAGGGGGGACAATTTATAACTAGAAAATATAAAGTGGATAGCCCTCTTAAAAGTGTTCCTAGTGGAGTCACCAATCTATCAACCCTAGATTTTAATTTTTGGTTTATTTTCCTTTAATAAGATTTATATTAAACCCTCAACTCTTTAATATAAATCATTGACTAAGTGTTAAAGGAAATCTTTAATTTTGAAAAATTTTAGAGTCGCCACCTGACTCAAGTTAAGGAAAAAATAAATAAATCAAGATCAATGGATAGGTTGATTCTAATTTAACTACCATTCTGCAAAAAATTGCTTTTAAAAATAATTACTAAAAATTCATGAGCTAAGAGAGCTCTGTTGTTAAAATCTAAACAGTTATCATATTTAACTTTCCAATTATGATTTGTTTCCTATTATATCCTAAATAATATCTTTATGTGATATTTACAAATTGTAATTTCAATTTTATCAAAACTTGCTAGGTAAGTCAATTAGATCACATGTTACAAAAGAGGTAGCTAATATCCACATGTAATAAATTAGGTAACAATATTCACATCAAATTTACAAAAATAATTTTTTTTTCTTTTTTAGAGTCATTCGTTAGATGCCTAGGTACCTGTTATTTTGGATTAGACAATACATAGTTCTTTTATAAAAATTATTGGTTTTTTTATTTAAAAAAAGAGATCTTTTCACTTTAAATTCATTAAATTTCATTAATTTTATGAATATTAACTTTTTTATTATGAAACCTAAATTTATCACTTTAGGTTTTAACAATTTGTGAAAACTTGGATTTTCTAAGTGACAAAATTTGAATAAGAAACTACAATCTCATATCATAACAAACATATCAATTTAATTTGCGTATTATCACAAATCGAATTATAATAAGAGATATCAATATTTAGCATGTTAATCAAGGAAAAGCTACCCATATAATTACACTCACTAACATAGCCAAATTACTTTGACAAAATCTCAGTTTATAACATTATAAGCATATGGATGATGAAATATTCAAATTTTCAAACATCATGGTATCATTGAACATATTACTTATCAATTACAAATTTATAACCGTAGTCAAGATTCATATATTCATTATATCTTGGTCTAATCAAAATCTTTATACCAACAAGATATCAAGAAACCACATGCATATCATGGTAAAAACCACAAAAGATCAATAGAAAATATACATATCAAGGTAAAAAACACATATTCAATGAAACATATACATGATAAACATCAAATATTCATTGGGAACATATATAAAGTATTTCACAAGAATCTTAGAGCACATGTATTGATAAGTCTTTTATATTCTATTCTATTCATAGGAATTTATAATTTATCTTATTTAATTTTAAATAAATAATTATGATTCTATGTTATTACTGTGAAAATGATGTTTTTCAACTCTAAAGATCATAAAAAGAAGAAACAAAGTAATTTGAATCAAGATTGGAGCAAAACAACAACAACAATGTCTGAAGACAGACTTCAACCACATCCTAAAGATCCCAACCAAAGACAAGAAAACAAGGCAAAAGTCCATATTGCGCCTTTAATCATGCACTTAATCTATACTGCGATTTATATCGAGACAACCGTGCCTTGTTATCCATGATACAACTCCAATCGTACCCGAGCATTGTGCCTGAGATTCCACCCATAGTTTGAAATGAACCCATATCGCACCTCTGATGAAAAGACATAGTTTATATCGTAGCCATCTTTCGAGCCCATGATCTAAGTTGCTTTAAGTGACCCTATTACATGCTATTGCCTTGCTGTTATGCACGTGAAAATAAGGATAAAGTTATTATAAAAACTCTGCTATGCCAGCAAATAACATCTTCATGATTTATGTGCTCTGTTATCTATAAATAAACGTGCATAGACTTATAATAATATATTTTACCATATGTAACAAATTCTTAGCATAAAATAGAGTAGTATGAGAATTTCTACTACGAGAAACTCTTCTTTTGAGAGAAATTCAAGTTTTTTTGGGTAAATTCATATTTAACTCGATGCTTGTTATTGCAAGATTTTTGTGTGCTTAATCTATAATATTCTTCTTTAATTTCATATTATTTCTCTTGAATTTGTGCTTAATGTTTACATTTATAGAGAAATAATTATATTAACTTAGGGTTTGTGAATCCAAGACTTGATCCACATGATTTCAAACACGTTTTAATTAAATATTGACTGGGTACTTGTATTTAGCATCTCGAACTTATTTCCATAGGTCTAATTGTGTGGTACACCTTATAGATCTATCATTGATTTTAATCGAATAGATTGAGAAATCGTTCTTTTAATTAGATCTAAGCTGCTAATGAAGTTACTCATAGTCACCTAGAGATAGGAATGGTGAAACTTTCTATCACTTGGTTTTAAATTCATTAAAAAAGGTTTTAATCAAAGGATTCTTAATCTTTATGCAGGTCTAGGCTACTGATAGCTTGTGAAGAGATTCTAGTGGTTTGATTTAGATATAAAGTTTTTAACCTTGAGAAAGATTTTAGCTTACCTTAGTGAATCCGACAGTAGAAGTATACCCAGTAAACATCTCATTGAGTTTATTAAGAAATCACATGATAAGAACTTGGTGAATCAAATCTTAAGCTTTGTCTTTTATTAATAAACTTATATCCTCAATTTTCCTTGAAAATGTGTAGATAATTAGATTTTACCTTAGCTTAGCTTTTTGCTCTTTGCAATGTTCTTCTAAATATTTTTTTAACTAGACAATAGATGAAGAGCAAGTACGATAGATATTAACGATCCCGAAGTAATACAGTCTAATACTTTCTATGCTACTTCTATAAGTGTGCTTACCTATGTTGGGGATTTCAACTGAAGCTGAACAGAATTTATTAGCATTATAATTAATTTTTGGAAAACTTTAGTCTTGTATTTGTGCTTTTAAAATGCGAAACCCACACACCAACCATGTATACACAAGAATTTTTATGACAAGCCTAACACAAATATTCATGAATTTTTCTTTTAAAAAAACTATTACTATTATTATTAATTTCATATGTTTTATGTTTTCAATTATTACAATTATAAATAGTAGATTTATTATTATTTTTTGTTTTTATATATTGTTATTATTATAACATTTATATTCACTAACTATTATAATATTATTATAACTAGTAAATTAAAAAAAAAAAAGGAAAAAGGAAACTACACTTACTTGTGTGCTTAGAAACATCGACGGAACAACGAAAGGTGGCTGGGTTGGGTTGCTGGTGAGCTTAGGTTGGATTTTGGGTAGCCACCAGCTAGTCATAGCATGATGGGTGTGTTGGCAGGGGTTAAAGGTGGCTAGTGAGTGGCCCGGTGTGGGTAGTTCGGATTGAGGAACACCAAGAGGTGATGTTTAGGTGTGGTGGTGGTAGCATGATGGTGATTTACCCCATCGGAGTGGATTCCGACCACTTTGGAGGGAGTTTTTACTATCAATTTGTAACCAACAACTCCCTCTTGCTTCCTCTGTCCTTTAATTAACTCGAAATCACCTATATCAAGAAGAATCAAAATGATTAGTACTTGAAATCCTAATTTTTAATCAAGGCACAAATTCAAAACTAAAGATAAATTAGAGCAAACTATCACTGAACAAAATGTACATGTTCTATTTATACTACTAGGGTTTTGATTTCAGCTTAGAAGTTGTTAATTTGTATAAAAAAAATCAAATCTTGATATTTAAGGTTCTTATTTGCACGAATTTGAGAATTCTATCAATTTTGAGTATTACTTTATAATTAGCTATGATATTTTCACTTTAAAGAAGGATTGGAAGCTTCCATGATCCTTCAACTTGCCTAAAAAAATAAAAATTCAAATTAAATCATATTTTAGGAAAGTAGAATATTGATCTTCCCCAATCTAGCAATACACAAGACATCTTGCAAATTTAGTATCATTGTGAAGCATTACATGCCTATTTTACAATTTAACAATTAAACATAATACCTTATTATTAAAACACACACATACATATACATATATATATGTATAAGCTTTATTTAGGCAAAATGGGGTGTTATACAAACTTCACCAAACTTCCCATGGTTGTTTCACCCCACCTTTGGTTTCATTAGATGATCTTCGTTTTGCATGGCCCGTAAGTGATAGATTATACAATTCTTTACTAATTAATTTCTTAGACATCTTCACAACATAGATAAATTTCTTTGCAAGTAACAAAACCACCTCTCACCACAACTACTGCAATACGTCTACAAACTCTAATGGTTAATTCACTTCGCTGAATGAATAAGATTGTAATGGAATTCTTCTCACGAAAGAATGGAATAGAAGTGTAATAAGATTTTTCTTTACTAATTTTTTATTTAAATGGTGGTATTTTGAAAAAAAAAAAAAAAGATAATTCCAGCATTAAATTGGTATTCATAAGTTTGAATAAAGAATGATTATTCAGTGTTTTGTGTATAGAGATTCATTGTGAAATCGCTATTTAATGAACTGAATACCGTAATAGCTATTTGTAAAGAATAAGACTGTAATAGAATTACAATTATAACAATATGAATGAGCAGTAAATCTTTAAACTTCGCTAAACCCTAGATCTCTCTGTTGTAACCTCAGGTTTTTGTACCTAGATAATACTAATAAGATTCATATCATGATGAAAGTAGAGTTGGAATTAAACTAGACATGAAGCTAGAAAGGATCAACACAAGAATAATTTTTTTGTGACGTACATAGTTTTAATAATAATAATAATAATAATAATAATAATAATAATAATAATAAAATATAATAATAATAATAAGATGATGATGATGATGATGATGATGATGATGATGATGATTCTAGTAAATTTCTTAATATATTTCATGATATGATGTTTGCCAAAGTCGTATATCATCTGAAAAAGCTATCACGAGATAACATTTTAAGGCTTGGACTGTCCATTTGTTATTCAATTTTCAATATTCTAATCTTTTCATTTTTTTTAGCACCTTTTTCAAATTTATTATGATTAAAATAATCATTTATTTGTCTTTCTTCAAAGAGCTGAAGTATTGAAATTGTAATATAAAGATAAATAAATTATAAAAAAAGGCAAGTTTATCATTTGATATGAAATAAGAGGGTTTTATGGTCAACTCTAAAGTATATAAAAGGATTATTAAGAAGGGTCAAAGAGTCAAATGATGTTTTATAATTGTATTGTGTTCACATGGTAAAAACTTAATTAAAGAATGAATTTTGGCAGAAGGCTGCTTAAATTGGATATGAACCTAGCGTTTTTCCTAAGCTAAGTTGGCATATATATAGATGCCTTAGCCTAGTTTTCTATTCCTTTGTCTGAGCTTTCGGAAACCTTAAGCAGAGTAAGAGAAAAACGTCTTGGTAAGTGTTTTCCCTCCCAATATTTTCACAATCTAAAACCGATTAAATCTCTAAGATCTATCTATCTATTTATAAGAAAAACACTATGGAGAATTCTTTGGAGAACCCCTGCAATTCTTTTGAAGATCCGGTTTTGGGAAATCAAGAGGTTTTGATTATCAAACCTAGGAGATTTAAGATCTGTAAGAGTTTAGAGAAACCTTAAGGTCGGATTTGAAGATTTGTATGGTTTCAATTGAAGAAAAAGGTAAGATCTTTCTTAATGTTTTGTGATTTTTAGGATTTGATGATTATAAGAATATGATAATTTGGAAGTTATAGTAATTGGGAATAAATTGATTGCGATCGGAAGATTAATTGATTTAGGGTTTTTGTTTCAAATCAAGATCTGCAAGTTCTAGGTAAGTAAGGATTCATCATATCTTATTATTAAATGAAATTTATTTGTTGTTGTAAATTGAATTGTTAATTGGAGATTTATATATGTATTGAAGGAATTGTGGAGATATTAGAAATTGAGGAGAAAACTGAGTTTGAAGGCTTCATTGAATTATAAGCAAAGGAAACAGGTGTGTTAACCTCTTTTCATAGATCTATGATTAGGGTTATAGATCCTTTGAGTAAGGTTATGAAATTAAGGATTAGGGTTTAATTATGTGTTGCAATTGGAATTGATTAAGATATGCTGTTGATCAGGAATATTTGTGGATTAGGGTTCTATTCTTTTAAGGAGATCTGTTGATGGATTAGAGTTTGGAAGCGAATCTAGGTATGACCATATCTTGTTTGTTATTTGTGCTTGTAGGATTAGACATGCATATAAAATGAACTAACCCTTGTAGGCTTTTAAAAATTGTATGCTGCTTGTGTTTGACTGCAGTTAGTAAAGATCACGACAAAAGTGTGATACTAATGCTGACAACCTGATGATCCTTGTGTGGTGGTATCCCGAATGGAGGTGCACTTGGAAACAATTCTGGTAGACTAGGAGTCGTTATCAACTTAATTGTGGAACGCAAATATATATATATATATATATCTATTTTATACTATGGTTTTCATCGGGGTCATGAGTTACTCCGGGTTTAAGATTAGTCATGAATAGTCCTAAACTGTGTTGCTTGTTGGTTAATCAAAAGATAATCAATCTGTGGATGTTGCATAAGCATATGATGCATGTGAATTTGCTTGATGTGTGTTCACGCGCATGTGTGTGTGGTATGGCATACTGGGCGTTTTCGCTCGATCATTTACTTTTCAAGTGCAGGTGAAGATGATGTTGGTTGAGAATTGTCTGGATATGACTTTTATGTTGACCATGGGAGACGATGTTAGTAGATTCGACTTTCCTATTGGTGACTAACAGATTTTGGATAAAAACGAATAGGAGAAAAAGATCTTTGAAAGCCATACAAAGTATATAGAGTTTGTTTAAATTATTATTAAAGATGTTTATAAGATAAGTTATTATGTTTGGATTTTATATAAGTATTTTTGGATAATATCAATTTATGTTTCTAAGAGACGAATTGTAGAAATGATAAATTCAAGCAGCCTTTTATGTGGAATGTGGTGATAATTATATTTGTGGTTTGGTATTTTATAATATTGGCATGTCCTTTTCAAGAGAATGATACGTGACGAGTTGTAATACCGTTAAGTTAGGACGTTACAGAAATGAAAAAAAAACAAAGAACAAAATAGAAGCTTGAACACTATTATTATCTCATTTTATAATAATGGCTGTTAATATAACAGGGGTACTAATTTACACACCTAGAAAAGTTGAGGTATTAAAATTAAAAAAAATAATAATGTTTAAATATTAAAATGGAAAGGCCAATAAGCATTAGTAATGAAAAGGTGCTTGACAGAGACCTTGGCTAGGAATATAAATAAATAAACAAGCAATTAGTTTTATGGAGTCCAGGTCTATGAAATGACTTGACGGTGTGGGAGTGAATGGAAGCCAAACCATATCTCACGTAATTTTTAGAGCTGTTCATTCACAAGTCCTATGTCTTGATGATGTGAAACTCAACCGTGTTGGCAAGTGAATATATTCATGCACTAATTGCACTAATTAAGGATGTAAATGATATGATACTTCCCTCAAATATTTATGGGTAAATTACACATAACACACCTAAAAACTTTAAAAATTCCATGGACCCCAATTTTTTAAAAAATCAACACTTACCTCATGTGAGGAAATTTTAGTTGGCATGGAGTTGACATACCATTTCATTAAATATATTTGATTAATTAATGTAAAAGTTATATAACATGTAAAATAATAAATATATATATATATAGAAAATAATACGAATGAAAAATACTAACTATTTCATTTGATCTTTTTTAAGTTACTTCAAATTTTAGATTTTGTGGGAAAAAAAAGGAAAATAGTTTTACTAACACTATAATCAACATTTTGCATAATAATTGATAAATACCTATAAGGTGAAGTTAGTCTATGTAAATATTAAAATCCCATTGGTTGATTAAAAAAAAAAAAAAAGGATGTAACTGGGTTTAGAAAGAGCACCAGATGCAGCAAGTCCATTCGTAATCTGGACATATACAATATAAACAATAAAATAAAGTAAAACATACAAGAAAATATACAATATATACAATTAATCTTGTGATAAGGAAATTGAAAAAAAAATAAAATAAAGTATATAAAGGAATTCTTACATGTGATTCTTCTTCCTCATTGGTCATATATTGATAAAGTATTTTTCAATTATTTTATGTATTTTTGTTGTCAAATTTTGCATTTATTTTTATAATTTATTAATTCAATATAATTAACGAAATGACATCTCAGCATTCATGCATGTCCACGTTAACTAAATTTTCATTTAAATAGCCATTTCTATTTTCCAAACAGGTAAGTGTTGGTTTTTTAAAATGTTGGAGGTTCATATGATTTTTAAAGTTTTTAAGGGTGGTAAGTGTAAATATTTATATATAAGCTTGAAAATCACTGAACAATAAGTCCGTACGGACTCCTATGGAATCTAGTGCTTTCTCTAGATTTGTATATGAATCTCAATAATCATATAACAAATTCCTTGCTTTTGCTTTTATCAGAAGCACAAAATGAAAAAATACTGGTAACGATGAAAAGAAAGAACGATAACCCAAATAAGTTCATTGAAACCATATATTGTCACATAGCATAATGTGTACTAATCTTAAGAATCTTCTTGTCATGCTTTGCTGATACAGCTACATTTATCTTGTCCTTTCATACGGATTATTATTGCCAATGAAGAAGGGAATATGAGTTGAAGAAAAAAAAGGACTTAGGGCATCTTGAACTGCCAAATTGGGAATTTTTGTGATCCACGTATAGGCAATTACTAATTGCAGTCTAGCAACTAGTTGTACGGTACTTTTAATTTGGAGATTGTTGTAATCATGGCTTTGAAAGTTTAATTTAAAGTATAATGCTCATTTATTTTTGCATTAAAAAAAAACCCGCACCTATATCAAGTTTGAAGGGTGTTAAAATACAATCTTATAAGCTGGAGAGGGCATTTCCACACAATAATTGAAGGCAACCTTCGGAGTTTATTTATACATTTATCAAAGAGGATCATTCACAATTTTCAAAGTTCGGAGGATATGTTTATACCAAGGTCATAATTTATAAAATTATTTGCATTTTCAACTTTAATTTGTTTGAAATTACTCTTTGCACACCCTTGTCTCATCACAAAAAGAAAGAATAAATCTATGTAAAGCCAATTTCCGTATATGCATAAGTCGATTCGATTTAACAATAGCGACAAGCATCAAAAAAGTTTGATTAGTCGTGTTGATTGGTCGAATAGTTCAAATTCAATGTCTATGAGTAATTCGATAGTGAGAAAACAAGCTAAAAACCCACTTTCAAATTCAAATAAGTTAATTGTTCTCATTAGGAATTTGTGCATGGGATTCTTACTATACCCCATGACATAGAACAATCATATTCTATTTGCAATGGTGCATGCATCTCAAAGTAAATACAGGAATATTAGTGGGGTTCAAGCATTAAATCTAGTTAAAAGAATGTGTAATAATTTGGTACTCTTCTGATGAGCAAGACCGATTAAGACCATTTGGATTGAAAATGCTCTACTGATGGGGATAGCTTTTGATGCACATATGCTGGCATGGTTTCTTCAAATCATATCAGATTACTGACCTTCCATCATATAAGCCACACGAACCATGTGTCACTCTCCAAAACCCTCAGATGATTTGGTAACTCGTTGCACAGGATCGTAACATTGTACAGCACAAATATAAACCATTCTAATACTCAATCTCAAGTGTTGGAAAATTTTAAAAAAGGGGAAAAAAAGAAAAAAGAAAGAAAGAACAGGGACACTTAGAAACAGGGTTATAGGAAAAAAATTAATAATAATTTAATAAAAAATTACAAAAGTGTCACTAGCATAAACATTATTCCAAAAATAACCAACTTAAATCCCTTTTTTTAAATAGATAGGGTTAAAATTGCACCAAACTTGTCTCTTCAAGAAAGGAATTTAATGTAGTTGTACTAAACTAATCTCTTCAAAAGACGAGTTCATCGTTTTCTTCCTTAAACTGTAATTGAAAGCACTCCCAAATTATGAATCGTACTCATTTGTTGAAGCAATAAAATTAGATATAGATAGATAAGTTAACATGAAGAAGCACATATAATAGAGAAAACAAAATCAAACATTGAGAGAGAAAGAGAGAGAAGAAGAAAGTAAGAGGTACATACTCTGACTTTTTACTAATTTCATGAGACTTATTACTCTTAAGGGTCGTGACCATTGAATACATTTTTTTTTTAATCATTAGATCATCTTTAAACATATTTTAAAATAGTCATAAGTTGGTCAAAGCCATCCATTGTGAAATAGTCTCTAGCCATCACTACTAAGCGTAACCATAAGACACAATGGCTTAAGCAATGAGAATAATCACCAACCAAACATGAGACAATATATCTGTTCAAACAACTTAAATTCTCTCTTTCTCTTATTTAGTTGGAATCATGTAGAATTTCATATTTTAGTTAATTTCTAATATTCTCAAGTTGCCTACTATATCGTTTGATTTCTTGTACATTATTGGAAATCCATATAACATTCCCCACAAGATTATAGATTATTTAAATATCTTCCAAATTGTGAAAACGTATAAATAATGAAAACCATAGACTTGAACCATTTCTTAAAGCAATTTTTTTTTTTAAATTGCAATAGAGTGCTAGTTGACTTTTGGCTTAAAGCAAATTATGTGGATTCCTCACCACCGCTTTTATGGATTTAGACTTGTCTTAGCTCATTCAATATTTACAAGAGATACTCCCATCAACTCTTACTAGAAGTGACAACACTTTTCTTTTCAAATACGTGGATTATATTCAAAATTAGTTCATATTTCCATTAAACAATTGATCAATTGAGAGATTTTCCAATACTTTAAACTCTATATTACTAAATTATTAACTCATAGCTAATTGTAAGTTGGTGTTGCCATTTTAGTGGATATTCCTATTACAATTAATCAATTGAGAGAAATTTCCATTATAATTAATAGTTACGGTTAGACCCATTTTAACGAATGTCTCTACTCTCCACTATTTGATCTTTTGACAATACTTTTTCAAATGGATCCATGAAACTACAATTGGTTTCAACATATGTTATTATTATGACCTCTTTCTCAATTCTCTAAGACACTCATGCCTTAGCCCAATATGTTCAAACTTTCCATTATATATTTTATCAAAGATAAAAAGATAGATTGGCTATCAAAGAATACCACAATGGCTAATATTTATTGTGCGCACAAAATTCTTTCTAACAACAAATTTCTAAGTTAAACTACTTCTATATATAACCAAATTCAAACGTTTAAACTTAACCTTTATTGTTGAATGTGTGATGTAAGCTTGTTTCTTACAGCTCCAACTTATTGCACATCCTCCCACCCACAATGATGAATACCCATCCAATTATAGAAACATGATAACCTTCGATCTTTATTCTTAAATGTGTAATGTAAGCTTGTTTCTTAGAGCTCCAACCCCATTTCCATATTGAAGAAACATGGTCGCCTACATTAATGATCTAGCTTGCATCAGAAAATCCTTTTAGCATGGCAAGGAATTTATTATAGTGCAAACCAAGTATCTTGGTCTTCTACAAATATGCAAAAACCATTTTTTATTGCTTTCTAGTGTTTTGTATTAGGTTAACTAATATATCTAGATGACTTTTGTAATATTAAGGCTGGTGCAGTGAGATGCATACATCAAACTTCCAATTGTACTAACATATTACAATTATGTTACCACCTTATGATTATTTTCAAGTATTTTCACAAGAAAATTATTGGAGTACCATATTCCTTAAACCTTAATTGTCCGCTCAATTTGCTGTAATTGCAATTTCATTACAGTTTTATTCCTTATGAATAATTATTACAGCATTTAGTTGATCGAATAGCTATTCTATAAGAAATCTCTATTACACAATACATTGAGTAGCTATTCTTTATTCAAACCTATGAATGGTAATTCAATGCTTGAACTATCTCTTTTCCAAAATAACCCCGTTTAAATAAAAAATTAACAAAGAAAAATTTTATTATAGCTTTATTTCATTCCTTAGTAATAAAATTCCATTACAACTTTATTCATTCAGCAAAGTGAACGAGCCATAAATGACTAAACTTATCCATAGTATTCTCATCACCATGAGACTAACTTAAAGTTATTCGTCTTTTATGTCTAAGCACCTTATACCTAATATCATATTTACCTCACTTGGATACTTCATCTTGAATCTAGATGGCAAGCAATTCTTGGTTTCTTTAACACTTACTTATATGGAATTACTTTTGATCCTAGGAGCAAATTAACATGAATTCATGCCTTATATAATGATATGGATTCTATTTCATCATTGATTACCTCTTTCTAAAAGGATGCATCTTTAGATGACATAGGTTTATGTAAGTTACAAGATTATTATCCACATTCAAATAATGGGATTTTATTTATTTATAATTTCCCTATTTTCTTTTAAAAGAAATAACAAATCCTGAGAAGAAATGAAATTTGACCCTAAGTATATTTCTTACCCAATTTGTTGACTTCTTCTAGGTTCTACATCCCATACGTAACTAAAACGTTTTCTTGGATTTCCTACATGAATTGTCTCATTGTTGGTATATCCTCTATGTAGCAATCATGTTGGAATTTATTTTTAGTAATTATGACATATGTTATTTCAACAATCATGTTAGATGTTATCTCTAATATGTAATAGGACTTAGAATCTAAGGGATATCCTTTAATGTTACCTTTTAGATCTCTTAACCCTAATCCAATCCTCTTAGGATCAACAACCCCATAATAGATAAGACATACCCATACTTTGAGATAGTCTTCTTCTTTTCCTATGCATGCTTTGTAAGGTGAAACCTGATTTCTTTGAAGAAATTTGATTTGAAAATAGACACACAATCATTTGTATTTCTCCTCGTAAATTAAATGATTGTTTAGATTGAAGAATATATCATATCAAATAATGTCTAATTTTGTCTTTCTCTTAAACCATTTCGTTATGATGTATAAGGTGTCATTACTTGATGGATTATGACATATTCTTCACAAAAGAAAATCAACTCACTAGATAGATACCTCCCACTTCTGTCACTTAGACTCTTAATTCTTTTATTATGCAAGTTTTCTACATTTGCTTTATATAATTTAAAAACAGCTATGACCAAGTCTTTATTTCCAAGCAAATATAAATGTGTATCCTGAATAAACATAACAAAGAAACATTTCTTTCCCCTCATTAGAGCGTCACTTAATTCATATATGTCATTATGTACTTAATCAAGTGACTTAGTTTTTCACTCTATTTTAGAAGATAATTTTTTTTAACAAATTTAGATTGAAGACTTATCCACATTTTTATTCTAGTTTATTTCCAGTCATAGAGGTATAACCATGATTTTGCATATAAAACATAAATTTGTAATTTAAATGAGCTAATCTAGTATGCTAAATATTACAATCCATCAACAATATAAACAGAACTTGCAACTTTATTACCATCAATATTTAACTTAAACCTAACATCATAGGAATGTCCCTTTCCAGCATACATATCACCCTTAACAATAATAAACTTATTAAGCTCTAATGCAATTGTAACGACCTGGAATTCCATCCATCGAGATATTGTTCACTTTGGTGAAATATTGTACAATTTTGTCTTTGGTGCTAGTTTCTTCCTAGGAGGTCACCTATTATAGGAATACTTTCTACTGAGTATGGATAATTTTAGAGTTTTGATTAACTCTAAGCATTACGAAAAAAGGTACCTCGAGGATTAGAGTTTCACCCCCTCTTATATTCGAGAGATATCATATTCTCTCCCACTTATAGAACTAATATCCTTAACAATTTTCTCACACTAATCCAAAACCATATCAGATAGGGAGAACTCTAGAGGTACTTCACACAAACTCAAGAAGTACCCTCACTCTAAGAAGTTTTGCCTTGTATAGCACTTAGCTTCACCACTTTCAGCTGGTGAATTACTTTGATACCACCTATAATAATCCAGAACTTTGTCTATCGATGTATCATCTGCTTTGGAAAAATATCCCCACTATTTTGTCCTTGGTGTCATCTACTTCCTAGGATGGCATCTATCTTAAGAGAACTCTGCACTAAGTACATTAAACTTTAGAGTTCTAATAAATCCTAAGCCATTACACCAAAAGGAACTTCAACAATTATAGTTCCATCACCTTATTTCAAATAATATCACAACAATCTTAAAACCTCTCTCAAATCATAAGCATAAATATATATTAATTTTTTTATTAAATTAGGAGCAAACAAAACATTAACTAAAGATAACTTTTTCGAAGGTGAAGTGAAGTTCTATCGAATTGACTCCTCAAATTTTCACTTACTTCCCGTTATCCATCATAAAATTTTTATTTTCTATATTATCATAACTCTTGAATTGTTGACGATTATTTCACACATGCATTGTTGCTTCAGCATCTAGTAATTGTTGTACCTATGCAAATGGCAGTAACTATTCCATTAGGTAATCTGTTAATAGACTCAATCAACAATGATACAAAATTATTTGCTTCAACATTTACAATGCAATCCAAAGTCTCTTTCTTATAATTATATGGAGGTCAATAGTCATGTGTTTAATGCCCCTTTAATTGCAATTATAGCACTCTCAAGATTTCTTCTTGGATTTGAATTTTAGAGCCTTTCTTTTATGCTTTCTTTTACCACTATTATCAACATGGTTAACACTACTTGGGTTAATGACCAAATCATGCATTCTAGACTCTTCTTTAATGTAAAGATGTAAAAAAATCCCTATCATAATGAAAATTTCTATCATATGTGGAAGTTTAGTTAATCTAAGCTTATGATAGTTTAGTAATTATTATTCACACTTGAAGTTCTCTAGAATCATTATAGTTAAATCATGAAGAAATTTCACCAAGTGCAATGCAATGAGATTAGGGCATCACAAGCTCCATTGTACATGCGTGTTGAAACATGAAAGCATGAGGCTATAAACACCAACAAACCATCAAGGAATCACAATTGAAACTCCAAAATACTCTCACAATGATTCAATCTACAATAATCATTACACCGTTCCTTAGAATAACAATTAACAAAAAATAAACTCAAATCTTGGTTAGTAATAAAAATCTATTAATCTTCAATTGTAAAACTAAGTGAATAGATCTTTATTCTAAATAGTTAACTAAATAGTCTCCTCTAGCACAAGTACCTGGAATCATACCACTAATAAATATGTTACATCTTATGAAATCATAATGATTATCATCTTTATCAACAATATCGGCAAAAGAAGAAGTGAGGAACGAATATTCAGTAAAAACTATTGTATGCATACGGACCACTATGTACAAACACACATAATTCCACCCCACATGTTACTTAAAGATATTTAATGCAGCGTACAATTGAATCATTTGTCAAAAACATATCTAATTTATCACTTTAAACAATATAATAATTAAACTTTTACCATGTACAATAGTAAGAATAAAATCTATTGAAATGTGTTGGAACCAATCCTCATTACTGTTTTCTAGCGAAACCAAAAGCAAATCCGAAATCGAAACCAAAACAAACCTAAAACCGATACAGGCCAAGGCTTAGAGCAAATACAGGTGTGAAGTCACAGCAAATGTAGGCGCAAAAACACAACATAAGTGCAAAACCGCAACATATACAAGTGTGAAGATACGATAAATATACCCATTATCAAACCACATAAAACATATCTATTACTAAACTACATAAACTTATTCATTATCAAATATAGGAGCGATGCCACAACATATACAGATGTGACGCTATAATAAACATATCCATTATTGTACCGCATGAAACCCATCTATTATTGAACGCATAAACTAATCCATTATTGGACCACAAACAATATAAATAACTACACTTATGTACATTGACAATTTAGCAAACATAAACTTACCACGTGTCTAGTAAATTTTGATAAAATATTACAAATTTCCAAAGAATCATTTAAAAAAAACATTGCGTTTTTTAAATTTTTAATAAAAATGGTGCTTAGCAACTAACTAAAACAATTTTAAAAAATGGCCTCTAATGATTCCAATTTTCATAAAAAAAAAAAAATCCTATAAATAGATACAATATAATCCAACAATCAATAACTCAAATATACATATTTGAGTAAGGATGGTTTTATAAAGTTAGAATAACAGTTATCATCTAATTCTATTCCTAACACATACCAACAACGAGCAATAGTAAATAAGTACCCAATGTCCGAGTAAACTTCAAAATCCAACTCCTACCAAACATAATTTATACATTAGGAATTTATAATGATAGGATCACTTCGTCTTAATCTACATTCCATTAATGTTTCTATTTTAGTTTAAATATTATATATCTTATTATGTATATGCAGACTTTTTATGCTAAAAGTTTGGCTTTCAACATAGCAAGTTGAATAGAACGTGGCCAACTAAGGACAATCAATTAGGGGTGAATGATTAATCTAGTTTTCGATCAGTCTACTCCATTGGTATCCTCCAACTTCTTTTCTTCTATAGATTGCTCTAAGGTTCTTTAAGTATCAATCCAAGCTATTGCCGGGATGATTTTCTTCATTCTTGTCTATAAAGATCCAATCTTTAATCTTTTGTCATGCAATTCATTATCTAACTCAATGCTTCATTGAATTCCCGAGTAATTACCAATTTCCAATTCAAAATCACCATAATACTTTCATTTTTAGATTTTTTTTTCCTAATAAGTTCTAATAACTACTTCGAGTATGTTCAGATTTTCATTTATCTCAAACATTTATACTCGTTTTACCATATTTGTATGTCTTGAAACAATTTTCTCAATTCTACAACAATTCATCAACATGTCATATCCAGATTAAGATGAAGACATTTACCTTTAGTAAAGAATAAAAGTAGTGCCCATTATATGTTGCGATCACAATTTCCTCTTATCAATTCCTATAAAATCATGAATTTGATCCTCATAGGTAACTTGCTAATTTAGGGCACAAAATTGATCAAGTCCCCATTATAGCTTCATTCAGCACCAATTATACCGAAAACTCAATCAAATATATTCAGTGCTTCATATAATTCAATTTATTCACGAAAATAAAAATACTATGAATTTATGCAATGAAATCACTTAAAATACTCTTAATTTGTATGAAAGTAGTGTAACTTACCCTTTATAAAATAGATTTAAGCAATTCATTAGAACTCGTTCATAATGCTTAAATTCTTGTTGTGAGAGACTCTTACCAGTAAAATCTTGTAGCACTCTTCTCAAATTCTTCAATTCTTACCAACAATTGTATTTCATCATTAATGGTGAAAGACTATTTAGAAGCAATACATTAACAGGTTCATATTTTTTTTTATAACATCCTATTTCTCCTATTTGCCATTAGAAACTCCTATCATGAGATGTAGGTTATGGCAAGTAATATAAGAATGACTAGGAAAAGGCCCACACATTTCTTATCATCTTAGAGGATTTATCTTGCCTTCGATTCAACAAAAGTTGTGAGTCATTATGAAACTCCTACAAAATGAGGGTTTTGATTCAAGTAAGGTTTATATAGATAGGAAGATGGGCATCCACATCTAAAATCATATAAAAGGAAAAGATTTCTTTTGTTCTTTTCACTATAATATCCTTAGAGGAGCTTTTACGGTATCGATAGAATGATCCTACAATTAATCTAATCATTAAAATAAATATAGTAAATAAAAATATTAATTATTTTAGTGATTCGATCATGATTGAATATGATGTGAGCTGTTGGATGGTGACAAGACTGGCCCTATTAAAATTAATGGTAGAACCATAGCATTTTTTTATCCTTGGTTATTGTTATAGGATGTAAATAAACAGATTTAGCAAGTACATTATAGTGTAGAAAGTAGGATATTTTTATTTATTTCTAATTTCTTAACTTTCCTAATTTAGACTCATTTAGTTTGCTTATATACATGAATCAGTTTATCAATTTATAATTGAGAATGAAATCAATATTTCCTATCCTTTTGTATTTCATGGTGTTAGAGCCTTGAGAAACGAAAAAGATAAAAAGTTTTTTCTTTATTCTTTTCCCTGTGTTACCCTATTGAGCAACTTACGTGCTCACTTTGAGTGCGTGACTTTTGGGGTGAGTATTTTTCATGACCGTGCGACTTTGGAGATTTTAGAAGACAAAAGCCTCTTGAATGATGCACATGCACCGCTACATGATCCATGTACAGTATTCACACTCCGACATGTAAGGGTGCGTACAACGTTGTAATCATCTTTAGTTGTTGTCATTTGACTTGCTTGAGATTGTATAACATATCTATGTGGTTCCTTTGATTGTTACGTATTCGGGTATGAAATTTTTTTGAATGTTAAGGTTTTAATTGTGCTTTGACGTACCCATTTGGTTCAACCTAGGTTTATACATTTCCCTTAAGTTTGTGTATTGATTTTTTTGGCTTGGATTTAGATTCATATATTAAGTTTTAATTAGGTTCAATTGTGACTTTTTTTTTTTTTTTTGCTACTATATTATTTGGTGTTGTTTGTGTATTTGCGTTGAAGTTATTAAAGAAATAAAGGTTACAAAATCTATGGTCATGTTTGATGTGATTTTTGTGATGTCAAAGATTATAGAACATAAATTCAATCGGTCCAACTATTTAGATTGGAGCAAAAATGTAGGGCTTTACTTGTAGAGCATTGACAAGAACGATGATTGATCACATTTTTTCTATATGTATTTTCTTTACTCATTTTAATCTCTTTTTAAATTCCTTTAAATGTGCAGATATTTACCAGCTAGTGTACTAGGTACATGTGCAGTAATAAAATTTCGGTGAATACCAAGCCGTGTCCATAGAGAGTGAGGTCTAGTTCTCAATTATATTAATTCTAATTGTAGCTAGGTAAATTAAAAAGAAAATATTTTTGGATTTTTTTAGATAAAACTAATCTACAAAGATATGAGATTTTCAACACCTTAATTGAATTAGGTTAAGAGCCAACAGATCAGAATGACAATCGAATGTACGTTATTGACCAAAGATAAACTTGAAAATCCATATTGATGATGGGTTTAGCGTGTTCAATCAATTAAGCACTAGATAAAAACTCCTATTTCCAAAGTAAGCAATTACCTTAAATTAGACAATCAATTTTCCCTATTCCTAGAAAAGTGATCAATTGACTAATTTGTATAAATTCTTTAACCCTAATTGAATTCAAATCCATATCCCTATGAGATTTATAATCCAAATTAGCTAATCACAAAATCGATTAGAAAAGAATTTTCTAATTATAATCCTAATTTAACATGAATTCCATAATTAATCCAAAACACATGATTGGTGAAATAGCATCAACAACATGAACATAAGCAACAATTAAATCAATAGCATAAAACAACAATAAGACAATTTAAATCATAAACTCAAAACCTTAAATAAGCACAAAAAGAACAAGCTTTGAACACCATCCATAAAATGAATATAAGAAAAAATGAAATCACCTTATCAAAAAAATCTCGTTCTTAAATCCAAGTTCAAATAATGTTTCCACATGATCCTAGTGTGAAATCCACAATCAAAATAAAAATAAAAACTTTCTAGTGTTCTATGCCCTAATATGTATCTAGGAGCAAAGGAGCATAGGTTTTCATTTTTTCCTAGGGTTCATCTCTATTTCCAACAAGATCCACAAGAGGAGTATATATGTAAAAAAGTTGTGCAGGGACATAGGTCGGAAAATTGTATCTGTATGCTGGCAGCTTATATGTCAGCCTTGAATTTGGAATTAATTTCCGAGACAAGATGGCTGGCGGCCTTTATTCTCCCAATGTCGGCTTATAGTTATTTTGTAAAGGCTAGCTACGTTTTGGCAGTGTTGGCTATTTTGTTGAAGATTGATGTTGATCATGTTGAAGGTCAGTAGCTTATATTGTTCAATGGCTGACTTACTTTGTCCATGTCTCCAAATTTGCATGAAACTCCTCCTAATTGCTTTTATTTGTCATCTATGTCCTTAAAGACCTGAATTATCACAAAAAGCATACTTAAGTACCAATTCCTTATGATTTATATAAAATCAATAATAATTTAGCATGATTTAATTAATGAAAAGTGAGTAAAATATGTCTTTATCAATCATTTGACTCGAAATCCACCCAAAGATGTTAGTTTAAAACAAACTTAGCTAAGGGAGGATGCTTGATTATTCTTGCGAATACACAATTCCATTGATAATGAGAAGATTGGATTGATTAATCACTATGAGTATGTTAAAGAATTAATGGAATACTTGAATTTCCTATATTTTAATTCATGTTTAATTTATTTAATTATTAGATAAAATTCCCATAGAATTGTATTGCTATAGTTCATTTGTTGTTTTCTAGCTCTTGGGAACATAAAAAGAAGAAACGAATTCATTTGGACAAGATTTGGAGCAAAACAATGGAAAATAGAGCAACTACAGCATCAAAGAACCAACCAAGGGCAAGAAAGCATGGCAATAATGCTTGAGATTTTTCTTAACTTAAGTTTAGAAATTAGAAAGTTAAATTTCCAGGAAAATAAAAGATACCAAAGATAAGATTACATGACATAAGTCAAAATTCTACTAACATGTTTATATAACCCTAAAGTATAGTGTGAACCATTAAATTCTTAGTGCAAATTGGTTAATAAGATTTAGAGCATGAACTTTATCTTTAATTTTATGGTCTTGAAATAATTATTAATTTGTTTATATATTCAAGAATATATGTCTAATATCATAAATTGTCTGTCTTATATATTATATATATATATATATTATATAAGCTTGGATCTTTAAGCCTATACTCAAATTTATCTTCAAAACTGCCAAATACCATGTAAACCTTCTTTTACCATAAAATACAAGGTAAAGGTAAGATTATCCAATTTTCATAAAGTTTCCTTCCTTAATTGTAGAAATGGCACTTCCAAATTAAGTTCATTTTACTTTCTTTTACTTGAAAAAGAAGCAGTTGGGATCTGAAAATCTACACTAACTATATATAATCATCACCAGAGGATAAACACAAGATTTTTAAAATCTAATATATTAATATAATCTAACTTAAAATAGAAAATCTTTAACAAATCACATATAAAACACTAGCTCTAATATATTTTGAAAAAGTAGGTAAACCAATCATACAAAACACATCAACCAAGCTAAGGTAAATTTTATTTTATTTTCAAAATTATAGCAAGTTATTTTTATCAAATATACTAGTACATCTATGTATTTTATTGTTTATCAGTAAAACACTAAGTTTAATAAATGTAATGAGCTAACGAACTAAAACTAAACTTATTAACAGAAAATAAGAATATCCATGGGTCTGTTTGTTTGTTAGCAAATTATAGACATAGACACTTTGTTCAAACTTTTTTCTAACAAATTATTTATGAAGAATTAGATATAAATAAATAAAAAATGTTGGCAGCTCTTATTAAAAAATCAAATATGATAAAATATAAATGTAAATCAGACATATTTACATATATCATTTTTAAAAAGAGATAGATACAGATAAAAAACTGACCATCCAAATATACCCTATGTGTTTACTTTGTAAAATTGATTATGTCTAGAGTTTTAGTATATCTTCTAAAAGCTTACGAATAAGCATAACCTCACGTAACAAAAAAAAATGATGATCCACAAAGAAAAACTACAATAGACAGACAAAAGAATGATAGATCTAGGCTTAACTACTGAATATAGTTGTGTTGAAGTAGTTATACAGATCACGAACATAACATATGCTATGATTAGGCTTAGAATATTTACGTTAGATCAATTCATTATCGTGCTTATACTCATGGATAAGTCTGGAAGGAGTTTAGATGTTAAATGAAGTAAGATACATCTATTGTTTAGTCGATTCACGGTCATACTCATAGCCAAAATTCCAAAATGCAATTAAGACTTAGTACTTGGGTTGAAATCAAGGGAAGTTGAAGTTTGAATGTAGCTTCAATCGCGGAATAAATTGCACCCATAGTTAAAGCGGTGCAACCGTGAACAAAAATGAAAAATGAAGAGTTTGAACATTGTTTGAATCATGGTATAAATAGTGCCCATGATTGACCCCACAGTTGGAACTATAAATTGTTTAAAGGATTTTCTAATCTTAGACTTCCAAATTTGTTTTTCTTTTCAGGGGTGTTGCCTTTGAAACCCCGTAAGAGATGTTGTCCCCTTGACCTCTATCTGCTAATTGGCTAACGAAACCACTATAACTACCTATACATAGTGTTATGATTTCTTAAAGACAAATAAATTGGGAAAATTACGACATGAGTCTAAGTCACTTGGGCATTAATATAGATTCTTATTTAATTATATGATTAGTAATGTATGTTTGTTATTTTATAGGAATCATAGATCGAGATCAAGATTTCCCATAGATTATTACAACAGCTAAGGAAAAATTCACAAGTGAGTAACTCTAATCTTTTCACATTGTTTTTGTGGGTAAAGTAGTGGCACAAGTTCTAAATACAATTGTAACTGGCTATGTATGAGGAAAGGAATAATATATATTGTATGATGTTTAGATGATTGGAAAGAAGAATTACAAAGTGATAACCATTTGTGTGATAATGATTGTGCAATATGTAATAAGCATTGTTTGAGATTTGTATGGTCATTGAATAATTGCACTTAATCATATTCAACTATCAAATTAAATGGACATGCATTACACAACTATATAAATTACATTTAATAGTAATCACATTACATATTAACATTTCGGTTCCCTGATAATGCTTAGTTTTTCTAATAGGAGAACTAAAATTCTAGTTCTACATAAGATTACCACTCTTCTGTTTGATCCCACAAAAACTAAATAGGCACCCAAAGGAATGTTGTTTGTAGTGTTAACATGAAATGACCAATACTTAGAGGAGTTTCTAAGTTTTAAGGTCAAGTTAAGTGGTAAAACATTTAAATATCAATACAAAAGAGAAGATAGATAATATTCCTTCTTCCTTAGTTCTTAGTCTCTCTTGAATGTGAATTACTGTTGATCGGTTCTTAAAATCCCTGTGGGAGGGCTAAATCTACACCATGTTCGGATTCCGGTTATCCAAACTTGTATCTGTTACATATGGTTTACTGTTACATTGCATATGCTTGTTAAACAAACTTGTTTGATTTTATTTGATAAGTGTTGGGATCTGGTTATTTACTGAGTTGTGGTTTGCTTACCCTCCTATAGATTTGTTTGATTATAGGGATTATAAGAGTTAATCCATACTTAGAAGTTGATGCTAATATAAGTTAGCAATGGAGTCAAGACTTGAACTGGGAAAAGTGCATAATATTTTGTGTAAAGAACAATATTTATGTAGTTTTAATGTTATTGTTAAGAAGTCAATATAAGTGGTATGTAATGTTATTCTTATATGTGATTTATATGTATGCAATATTTCTTATTCTAACTAACCATTTGATCCTATTATAACTATCCATGTGATGGGGCATTCTAGTTATATGATGCTCATGTGCCTTTTTAGAAGCCCCAAATGTTTAATATAAATATTTGTGACTCTAGTTTGTTACATGGTACATCGATACTATTAGGGTACCCTATGGGAATGTGATAAAAGCAAAACTCTATATCGTACCTTAAACCGCGCCCGCGAGCCTTAGCTATGGTACAAGCTGAGATAAGTTGCACCTTAATTAAAAGGGACACAAACTCTATTGCAGCCACGAACTACGCTTACAAATCTTTTCGCGACATGTCCGTTGTCACATGCACATGAAATTCATATAAGTTTGTTAGAGCAAATTTGCGATGCCAACAATAAAATCTCAACTTGTTGTGTGCTCGACCTAAATAAATAGGGGTGCTCAACAACTTAAAAGGGGTAAGGTGGGGAAATTGTGTGTGTTGTACTATTTTTCAGTAACATTTTATTAATATCTTTAGTGAAAGAGAGTCTATTCTTGATAGGGTTTCGAGTTTTCAATATGAATACAAGCTTAATTTGAGTTTATTTTGCAAGAATCAGTGCTTCATTGGTGATATCTTTCTCTATTTATGATTGTTTCTCTTGATTCTGTGCTTTAATCTACCAAAACCCATGGGGAAATAATCATTTTTGGTTAGGGTTTGTGGATCTAAGGCCTCATTCAGGTGGTTTTGATGTGCTTTTTAATTGAAATAATGTTGAAAACCTGTATTTAATGGGTTGAACCTTAATGCTTGAATTTATATGCATAGTGCATGATCACCTCTTTTATAAGCTTCCGAGTTTTACAATTTATAAACTTAATGTTCTACTCTAATTCGGTCTCTATAGGCAAGTGTACCTATTTTTTTAGTAGTATAGAGTAAAGTATAGGATTATCTCCTCAAGGAACAATTTCAAATACTAGTACTTTATTAATTCTTATACTATCTAGCGGTCTAAATAATTATTGAATTAAGTATATTAAGTCTAGTTGTAATGGCTAAACTACATTAATCTACAATTACAATAACGATATCACTTCACAACAGGCTTACTCCATCATATCAACATGATTCACTAAGCATTTATCTAATAATTATTTTATGTAGGAATTCTTCAATTATGAGTATTTTTCTCAAAACTACTCAATTCTAATCCTAATTTTATTCATTAGAATCTCTAACCTAAATAAATAGTTAAATGAAGATTGCATTAATTTCTTATTGATGTTCTTGAATTCCACAAAATATGCAGCAAATTTCCTAATAATATCTCTATTAATCGGAGTAGTTTTTTGTAGCGATTCAGATATATTCAATGGAATTGTTTCTCAACATATTCCATTGAGTTCTACTACAACACCATGTCATGCACTATACTAGCTTAACTTTAATGAAGTTCTAATCCCAAAAATCAATAACTAGCAAGATAATCAACATATTCATGCATGCTTCATGTCAACATGACTTTGCAAGCTCTAAATTACTACTCTCTCATGATAGAGCAACAACACAAACATGGAAATTGTAGAAACAAACAAGGATAAGACATAAGAATAAAGAAAAGAAGGAAACCCCTTTTATTAGTTTACTGGTGAAATGAATTACACAAACAACAATGTCTTCCTTCATCTCTCTCTCTGAAGTGTGTGAAGGGAATTACAAAATCAATTTGGGAAAAACTCATAAGAACTCTAAAAGAAACTCACTTCTCTCACAAAAGTCATAAAGTATGAGCTAGTGTGTATATGGATTAATACCTAGATCTCTCTTTAGATGGATAGGTGAGAAGTCTTTTATATCCGTGTCACTTCCCTAATAGTCATAAGTCCAAAAATATGACTTATACTACGTGATATATACTTATGAGAAAATTCAGGAAAAGTCATCGTCGACCTTCTTTACATCTCACCGGTATGACATTCATTCCAAAAGAAAATTTGTCTTCACAAAACTCCATCTCATGAACGTGATTCACACTATGGTAGCCTCTGGTCATCTTCATATTCTTGCAAATCCTGAGATCATGCCCATGACTTCTCGACTTTTGCTTTGTCACTTTATTGCATTCAAGTGTCATGCCCATGATCTAGACTATAGTAGACACTGGTTTTCAAGTTTTCTCATTCAAACATAAATCACAGGTGTGAAAGTGGTTTTAGCTACTCCAATCTTCTTCATTTGATGAATCACGGCCGTGAACTTGCTCTCCATGCTTTGCTTCCACTTTAATCTCTTTAAATATCTTCAATATGCTCCATAGTTACCTCAAATGAATATATGTAGTGACTAAGTACCAATTCTTGCATAAATCATGTCAATAAACTATAAATTGGACTTAATTAACCATTTTAGAAAAAGGATAAATTATGCCTAGCAATGCACCATATAAGTTCATGTTTGATTTTAACTAAATAGATTGAGAAATCATTCTTTTAAATAGATCTAGGCTATTAATGAATTTGCTTATAGTTGCCTAGAGATATAAGTGGTGAAATTTTCTATCACTTGATAAAAAATGCATTAAATATGATTTTTAATCAAAGGGTTCTTGAACTTAATGCAAATCTAGGTTGCTGATAACTTGAAAAGAGATTCCGGTGGTCTGACCTAGGTTTAATGTTTTTACACTCAAGAAAGACACTAACATATTTTCGTGAACTCAACAGTACAAACATTTCAACAAAACTAACTCCCTGAGTTAGGGTTTTATAAATCACATAATAAGGGCTTGGTGAAGTAAAACCGTAAGTTCATTCTTGCATTATAAACTTATCTTCTGTTATTACCCTGAAAACATGTATACGAGTAGTGTAAATTTTAGCTTAGTTTGTAAATACCCTATTTCCATGCTATGCTAAATTTTTCTTGGCTAGATAATAAATTAAGAGGGAGTAAGTTAGATGCTAACAATCCCAAAGGAATACAACGTAATACTATCTATGCTACTTCGGTAGGTATACTTGCTTAAATGGTAGTTGTGATTCAAATTGAATATTAACATATTAGCATTTCGTTTTTTATAAAAATCATTTTTGAAAAAATTTGATGTTCACATATAAACTACAAACTAAGAATGTTTACAGTATTTATATGATTTGTAAGGCCTTTTATTGTGTAGAGAAACAGGATTGGCCTTCAGCAAGCTACTTCATTGATTTTAAGAAAAACTTAGGAAGAACATAATATGTTATTAGCCTTCAGTCTAGATGTGTACATTTAACAAGCTCTAAGGGAACAAATGGTTGTGATGAGTTTCTTAGCTAGTCTTCCATCTAAGTTTGAAACAACTAACTCTCATTATCTCTCTAGCTCTACAATCTCATCCTTGTAAGAGACATTTAGTAGGATACTAGTCAACACCCCATTTTTGTCCCCTTTTAAAAATATAAAAAATAAAAAAAAATTCAAAAATCATAAAAAAATTTTAAAAATTAGAAGATGCAATAAAAATGGAAATTATCAAAAAATACAAAAAAAAAATAGTTAAGTTAAAAATTAACAAAAAAGAATAAAAATTACAAAATTAAAAAGAATATAAAAAATTAGAAAATTAAAAATTTAGAAAACCCCATTTTTATTAAATAAGCTGTTTAAATTAAAAAATTAAAAAAGATGAAAATATAAAGAAAAAATTCATTTCGGGCTTACTTATAAATCGATTTAGATCTTGGAACCGTATTAGTTTCGGCTTATTTTTATTGGATTATTTTTTGCCTGGTTTTGACAGCTTAAATTTATTTTTAGAGGGCAAATTACTCAAAAGTTAAATAGCTTAGTTGGTTAAGGCTGAGGAACAAGGAAGGGGACCAAAGTTCAATCCATGCAAGCAACACAATGCGAATTTTTTTTGGGCACATGCATTGCCAGTCACATGCTTGGAAGACATGTACATGAGCACACCTACGTTGTCTTCCTCCTACCTACGATCTGCCATTGACGACAAGCTGAGCTTGGTTTCATCAGATCGTCTCGTTTTTCAACCCTACCATTTCAATTTTCATCCGCTATGTCATTAAAAGTGCAAATTACTCTAGAATTTAAATCTTTTTAAGTGTGGATTTAAGATCAACAATGAAAAGATTCGTTGCTCCCCAACCCTTCAAGTTTCGTAACCTCCGATCCTTTCACTTGCTCGTAACGGCCATTAATGGCTGTGCACCCCTCCGTCTTCCTCCATGCTCCTATAAAATGATGACCAATTGCTCCTTTCTGATAGTCAGAGATCGAAACATAAAAAAAAAAAAAAAAAATAGATCTCTCTCCCAGCTCTAATCTCTCTTGTTCTCTCTCTCTCTCTCTCAACGCCTCTATCTCCACCATGCATGAAATCTAGAAGCCACCACCATAACCTCCATCTCCAACCACACTTAACTCCAATTTCGAACCATCATCACGAACTCCCTAAATCCACACTATTTTACAGACTTCTCGACCCACCACCATCAAAACAGAGAGAACAAGAGAGATAGAGAGCTAATTTTTTTTTTCTTGTAGGCATGAAGACCATGATCCAACCCACGAAGCGTCCAACCTAAATCCATCGGTGCTCCAAATTTTCCAATTTCAACCAAAAGGTTTAATGTCAGTAGAAGTTTTCCACATTCCTATTATTGTGATTAATTATTTTATCTTATTTGTTTATTTTATGATTTGCAAATGTAATCCTGAAAAACAAATATATATATATATATATATATAAGAGAAAATAATAGTAAAAAAAAAAAGAAGAAAACAAAATATGTATATATATATATGTTTATGCATGTGTGATTGTATAGTTTGCATGCTATTTTTGTAGATATTAGTATATGATAATATAAGATTTAGATAAATAAAAAAAAGTAAATAAAATTTAGGATATAGTTCGTTAATGAATAAGTTTTAAGTTAAATCATGAAAAATCAACAAAAATACATATATAGCTTTTAGATTATAATTTTCAGATAACCTTTTGATAAATGACTGCTATACTTGATATATGTCATTTGAATGATCATTTGCGAACGTTGAATTAAAGCAATATCAATAGGATTTTGCAAATTACTTGATGTGATCGGTCGTTATTAGTTTTCTAAATATTGATTTTGTTTTAAAAACCAAAAAAATGAGAAAATTTACAAAATCAACATTTTTTTTAATCTTTTCCTTTCATATATATAATATATATTATAAAGAAATGTTTTGTTATATATATATATATAATATTATCTTATAAAAAATGTTTTAACACACATATATAATATCACTTAGTTATTTTCTAAAATACCATAAAATAATAAATGGGTTTTTCCAAAATAGTTTCTTTTAGGGATTTTTCAAAAAAAAAAAAACATGAAAAAAAAAATTAGATGTCTTAGGAATTTCAAAAATAAAAATCAAGCTGGTAAATTACTTAAACTTGGCTGATTTTCATAAATTAAATTAAAGATAAACAAATTAATAGTTTTACAAAAGTCAACACGAACTACGAAGACCTAATTCCGTTTAGCAGATACGTAGGTACCTGCGGGGCAGTCACAAAAATGAAAAACTTTTAGGATATTTTTTAAAACAAAAAAATATTTTTGTAAATATGTAAATATTTTAAAAAAAGACTAAAAACTGAAAAATTCAAAAATCAAAATTAATCTCTTTGGCCCATATAATTCAAGATTTATAAAGCTCATTTAAAGTATGGATAACCATTTATGTTTTAAAATAACAGCCTCCGGACTCATCAATTTCTGATTTTTCACGCATAACAGTAGCCGAACTAGAAACCAAACCACCCATTTGGTTTTTGGTTCACCTTTTTCCGGCTTTAGCTTGTGGCAACTCCAGTCAAAATATTTTTTTAGATAACCGGGTTTTTACGAAAACCTTACTGGTTCCTTGTCGAGTGATTTGTGTCAAATGTGCTAGTTTTGATATGAATCGTAGGAGAAAAGGAGCAAAATTCGGGCTCGACAATACTTCATACAAATAATTCTCAATATGTTCAGTATAGTAGTGCTCTTATGAGTTTTCATTATGAATATGAATCTAGAAACAACCAAACAGAAGCAATGGTAGGGAATTTGATACCCTAAAGACAAAATTTTGGAGTAATTATGTGTCACTATTGCCATAAGCCAAGGAATAAGAAGTGTGATTGTAGAAAATTGTAGAATAAAAATTGAAGATTTCAATCAACACATGTTACCTCTTCCAATGATGCATATGAAAAATCCATTATGGGTTTGGCAGATGAATTTGCTAAGTTATCACAGTATCAAGAGTCATTAAAGTCTTAATCTACTCTTATTACTACAATCGTTGAGTCAAGTAAACTAACACGGATCTTGTTTCTTCATCTTCCAAATGAGTCATTGACTGTAGTGCTATAGATCACATGGTGTGTAATCCTAGTTTATTATCTACTTTTTAATCACATACCTCTTACTCTCCTATTACTTTAGCTAATGGGTCAACATCTCATGTTCTTAGGTCTAGCATAGCTAATCTAACTCCATCAATTCATTTATCATCATTTTAAATTTACCTAATTTGTCCTTCAATTTAATTTCTATTAGTAAGTTCACTCATTCACTTAACCATAGCATCTCATTTTTCCTTAACTGTTGTCTACTCTAGGATCTCATGACAAGGAAAACTACTGGTAAATGACATGAAAATGGGGATCTTTGCATTCTAAACATAGGGGTACCAAAGTTTATTGCTTCCTCTAGAGTTATAAGCTCATTTGAAGTACATTCTCGCTTGGATTATCCATGTCTTTCTATGTTGAAGAAACTTTCTCCTCAATTTCATAATTTAGAGTCATTACATTGTGAATCTTGTTCATATGTGAAGTATGATCACATTAGTTTATGTCCTATGTTGAAGGAACTTTACATTAGTTCATTCAGATCTATGGGATCCTTATCCAATAACATTTAAAATGAGGCTTAAGTATTTTGTCACTTTTGTTGATGATTACTCTTATATGACTTGGCTGTGTTTAATGAAGAATTGTTCTAAGTTGTTCTCTCACTTTTCTTCTTTTTGTGCTAAAATTAAGACTCAATTTAACGTTCTGGTCCAAATAAAGTGAAAAGATGATACCAAAGAATACTTATTTGAACTTTTCTTCAATCTTACATGCTTAAAAATGGTATTATTCACCTAATTTCTTATATAGATATACCATCACAAAATTGGCTTGCTGAAAGAAAGAATAGACATTTACTTGAAATTGCTAGAGATTTTAAGTTTCATATGCATGTTCCCAAACACTTTTGGACTGATGCAATATCCATGACATGTTTTTAATTAATCATATGTCTTTAGTTATTCTTGATGGTGAGACTCCTTATCATGCACTTTTCTCAAATAAACCTTTGTATTATATTGAACCAAAAATATTTTGTTGTACTTGTTTTGTTTGGGATATAGGCTCTCAAGTTAAAAAACTTGATCCCAAGTCATTGAAGTGTATTTTTCTTAGGCATTCTCATGTTCGAAAAGGATATAGATCCTATTGCATAAGCCTTCATAGATATCATGTGTTAGTTGATGTTACTTTCCTTGATGATACCCCATTCTCTCCATCTTCCAACAATAAAGGTCAAGGGAAGGAGGATGATTCGTTAATTTATATGGTTACATATACTACTTCTATTGCTAAACCTCCTCATTAGGACTTTTCTCACAAACAGCATACTTCTAAATCGATCCTTGATGGATGTCCTGAACTAACTACTTCATCATTAGATTTAGTCCCCAATGATGACTTTCCCATTGCTCTTTGTAAAGGTAAAAGCCAGTGCAATTACAATATTTCATCTTATGTCTTATGATCATTTGTTAGCCTCCTCTTGTTCGTTTATCGCATCTCATAATTCTATCTCTATTCCTAAAATTGTTCACAATGCCCTATCCCATTTAGAATGGCATAGTGCAATAATAGAGGAGATAAATGCTTTAGATAAGAATGATACTTGGGATTTAGTAACTTTACATGCAAAGAAGAAAGCTATTGGTTGCAAATAGGGTTTTTTCCATTAAAGGAAATCCTAATGAATTAATTGATTTGTTGAAAGCTTGTCTTGTTGCTAATAGATATGCCCAGACTTATGGAGTATATTATTCTAACACTTTTTCTTCTTTTGCTAAGTTAAAATCTATCAGACTATTTATTTCCATGGTAGCAGTATGTAACTAGCCTTTGCATTAGCTATATATCAAGAATGTTTTTTTTTTCATGGAGATATTCAAAAGGAAGTTTATATGGAGCAACTTCTTGGATTCGTTGCTTAGGGGGAGTTAGCCAAGGTTTGCCATCTTTGTGAATCTTTATTTGGCTTGAAGTAGAGCTCATGTGCTTGGTTTAGAAAATTTAGCTAAGTAGTTTAGAGATTTAGGATATAAAAAAGCAAATATGATCATTTTGTTCTCTATAGATGATTTGTGGCTGGTAATATTCTAATGTGGCATATGTGGATAATATTATTATTATTAACAATGATACTACGAACATTTTAGCTCTCTATACCTTTCTTCATAGTCAATTTCAAGGAAAGGATTTATTGATGTTAAATTTTTTTTTGGGTGTTAAGGTCATGAGGAACAAGCAGGGAATCTTATTTCTTAACGGAAATATGTACTTGACTTATTGTCTAAAACCATTAGATCGAGTGCTAAATTATGTATTATCCCAATGATTTGTAATTTTCAATTAATAAGAGAAGGGGATTTATTTAAAGATCCTTAGAGATATAGAAGATTAGTTAGAAAGTTAAATTATTTTGCAGTAACTCATCCAGATATTTCATATTTAATTGGTCTTGTTAGTCAATGCATGTCATCTCCTACAATTGATAATTAGGCTGCTGTGAAGCAAATTTTGTGCTATTTAAAAGAAGCACCAGGACGTAGTATCTTGTATAAAAATCATGGTCTTAGCAATATTAAGTGTTTGTTGATCAAGTTCAGAATCGACATATAGAGCTGTGGTACAGTCATTATGTGAAGAAATGTGGATATATAAGTTTTAACTGAAGTAGGCATCAAAACTTCATTACCTGCAAAATTATGGTGTGATAACTAAGCTACTATTCATATTGCATCGAATCCAGTGTTCTAATGAACTAAGAATATTAAAATTAATTGTTATTTTGCTTGTGAGAAAATTCAACAAGGGTTGATTTCCACAGGATTTGTAAAGACTAGAGAACAACTAAAAGACCATTTTACAAAGACTTTAAGTGGGGTTTAGGTTGATTATCTTTATAACAAGTTAGACATGATTAATATCTGTATTCTAGCTTGAGTGGGAGTGTTATAGGATGTTATTGATACAAGCAAGGAAGCGACATGCGAGTGCATGGATTTTGGCATTGCAGTTTTGAAGATGAAGCTCGGACTTACACCACCAGCGTTGAAGGGATAAGTGTCGGCTTTATGCCGGCCTACAATCAATGCTATCGGCTTGCATATATAAGGCATCAACCTTTATTATGAGGATTTTTACAATTTTTTGTAATTAATAATGTAGTTAATATCTTTAGAATATCATTTAATATTTTTAAGAATAATTTTTAGTATCATTTAGTAGGACTTTTAATAAGATTTATTGTCTTTTAATAAGATATCAGTTTCATAAGATTTAATGTCTTTTAATAGGATGACATTTTAGTTTTTCGTTTTAAATGCTATTTAATATTATTTAATCGGTTTTAGTAGTCTTTTTTTTATGGTAACTTTCACGCTCATCTATATATATGTAAGCCTTAGGGCATACGAAAGACAGAATATTGATTATTGAATGAAAATTATTTGGA
Organism: Combretum micranthum; assembly: GCA_024138025.1. Taxonomy (NCBI): domain Eukaryota; kingdom Viridiplantae; phylum Streptophyta; class Magnoliopsida; order Myrtales; family Combretaceae; genus Combretum; species Combretum micranthum. The sequence goes on along the minus strand of JAMXBD010000544.1, from coordinate 791,019 downwards.
GTATTTTCTCTTTTTATACCAAATATCAATTCCTTTGTGTAGGATTTCATATTTGATACCAATTACCTTGGTATTCGCAGAATCAATAGGTATTTGAAGATCACAAACTGGTAATTGTGCACCATTCAACGATCTTGTGATAAACCTTTTTCGTTTTCCATTGCATCAGATTGGTATCAAAGTTGTGTTCATTCTTGGCATGTCACGGCATCTTGTAGACAAACCTATCAACGACAAGCGATGGATCCAATCTATGATCATGATTATCTAAGTCGATGGATTGACCGGATAATTAACAAATGGGTGGTTTCGACATTGGAACGGCATTTAGATGACATGATTGATCTCATGGCAAAGTGGACTGAATCAATAGAAGAAAATCAAAGAGGCTTTAATGTTGACTTCTCGTATAGGCAGAGTAGGGTTTGTGTTGAAAAGGATGAGGTTGATGAAGCTTTGTTTGTAGCTGAGGGTGATGGAGGAAATATCTTTGACACTGATTATACGGTGAAGAAGATGTTTTTATGGCTGGTGATGGCCCTAGATTTGATAGTTATGTTGATGAGGGGGAAGACAAGGCTGTTTTTCAAACTTTAGATAATGGTGATCCTATTTATGATGAAGAACATGTCGTAGAGGAAATTGTAACTAGTAAGCCAAATTTTGATGTATTGATTTTCGATGTTGATTATGTTGAACAGATGTCTATGATTGAATCTGATAAAGGGGATCTTGTTTTTGAGTTACCTTGATGAATTATCTTTGTTACTCAACATGCAACATCATATTGATTTTGAAAATGGAGCAGAACATCAAAATTTATATGCTTAGGGTTCAATTGGTTCGAATTGTTACTTAATATACAGATCAATTGGGTCCTGCATAACATGATTAAAATTCGAGGTCGAATTTTGCCCAACTTGAGAAAGATGATGCAGGCGAGGAAGTGACATATAAGTACATGGATTTTTGGCATTGCAATTTTGAAGATGAAGGTCGGACTTACGCCACCGACGTTGAAGGGATAAGTCGTTGGCTTTATGCCGACCTATAATCAATGCCGCCAGCTTACATATATAAGGCGCCAAACTTTATTATGTGGATTTTTACAATTTTTTGTAAATAATAATGCAGTCAATATTTTTAGAATATCATTTAATATTTTTAAAGAATAATTTTTAGTATGGCTTTTAATAGGATTTATTATCTTTTAATAAGATGTCTGCTTCATGGGATTTAATGTCTTTTGATAGATGTCAGTTTTAGTTTTTCCTTTTAAATGCTATTTAAAATTATTTAATAGGTTTTAGTCCTTTTTTGGTTATGGCAACTTTCATGCTCGCTTATATATATGTAAGCCCTAGGACATATGAAAGACATAATATTGATTATTGAATGAATATTATTTGAGAGTGTTTTCTCTCTTTATACCAAATATCAATTCTTTTGTGTAGGATTTCATATTTGATGCCAATTACCTAGGTATTCACAGAATCAACAGGTATTTGAAGATCACAAACTGATAATATTACGCGATTCAACGGTCTTGCGATAAACCTTTTTCATTTTCCACTACGTCGGCCCATCAGATATAGACATTCCATTTTGCCCATTTAAGGCTTTAATTTATAGTAAAAATTAATATTATATTAAGCCCACAAATTATAATAAAAATTAAAAATGTATTACTATAAAAATCAAAATAATAAATAAATAAATAAAAATAACTAATATTGTAGGTTTATAATAATAAAATTAATATAAGCTTGATATAATATTAATTTTAATTATAACTTTTTTTTAGACTTCATTAAATAGCTCACATTGAATTGATTTATTTAATTGGGTCTAGTTTAGAAGCCTTAAATGTCATTTCTATACAAAATAAAATGAAGCATAGATTAATGGCTTGTTGGAAAACACACGCACAAACACAGGAGAGACCAGAGCTCGATTCTATCCAAATGCATGGAAATTTTTTTCCACTAAGTGCGTGCATTACATGCACCGGGCGTTGGCGCGCATTGTCTTCCCCAATGAAGGCCAATTCTTCCTTCAGGATAGAGCTACTTTGAGCTCATTTTTTACTCATTTCCCCCTCATTTTTCACCAAATTGAGGAAGTAGAATTAAAGAGGACATGGGATACTACAAATTTGGATAAAAAACCAAATCCAAAAACTTGTGATTTAGCATTCAATTTTTTATCCAAAGTTTGGAAAAAAACTATTTTCACGCACAAGGAAAAATTCGAATTTTGAGTTAATTTTCCGTGTTAGTTTTCAAAAACAGTGTTTAAATTAATTAGAGCTTTTCTAAATATTTCTTAAGCTTGAAAGCTTCAAAATGTGCTTAATCGAGCATAAGAAACTTAAACTTGTGCATGCTCCATCTTTGCTATTAATGGACGTTTCTCGCTCGATTCAACCCTAAACTAGTATAAATAGGGGTCCAATCCATCATCCATGGCACCAAAAACATCCAACAATCACTTGTAAGCTTCAAATCAAGTTTCAAATGGTTATGGTTTTGATTTCAATTTCTTTTATTGCTTTTCACAGAGGTTAAATCGAATAAAATTAAAGCTATAGTTGGATTTAGGGGTCATGAAAGCTTTAGCTAGTAGATTTCCCCTTCATCTAAAGCTCCTTATTGCATCATCGCTAAACAACCACCACCACTGCTAACTCTGTCACTTGAAACCACCACGTCTCTCCTAATTTTGAGACAAATTGAACCTACTGTGTCTTCCCTATCCCCCTTTTGTTCCATCCGATAGCCTCCTTGCAACCAACAACCGCCAGATCGGCTGATTTGATTTCTGTCAGCCAACTGTAGCAGTCGGGTCATTTGATCCAAATCTAACCCTGTTCCAAAATCTGATCCGCTCTCATCCACTTCCAGGTAAGTGTGTTTTTTTTTTAATTAATCAAATAAATTAAATTAATAATAAAAGAGGAATAAATATATAAAAAGAAATAAATAAATTAGTATTGATAAACAATATGTATGTTAGACAAAATAATAATCATGGGAAATACAAAAATAAAAAAAAAAATTCGAATTGAATAAATGTGGTTTTTTATTACACAGAAAATCATATTTTTCTAAATTAAAAATAAAAATTGATAGTTTATAGGCCCTGTAACACCTAAAACTCTATCTTTTTCAAAAATTATAAAAATTAATGAACTTCTAGTGTAAGAGTTATTAAATTAAAATAAACCAATCTATTAAATTTTTATAAAACACTACGTTTCGTCTGATCCCGACTAGCAAGTATATAGGCAACTATGGGGCGACCTAAAAAATGAAAAAACTTTTGTTTTGTCTTTGCAAATATTAAATTGATTCATTGTAAATATTGTAATTATATTATCTTAATTTGTAAATTGTGATGATAATCATAAATATCACATTTTGTAATTATGATAAATTTTGAGCATTAAAAAGAATGGATTTTCATTTTAGAATTTTAAAGTGGTAACCACACAGTTTAAATAAGGTAGCCCTTGGATTAAAAAATCTGTGGTTTATCAAAGTTGGTTCTAAACCAATTTTTTCGTAGATTAATGGTTAATCTAGGATCAACAAAATCATTGATCCTAACTTACAAAATTTTCTCGATTTTGATTGGTGGCGACTCCTAAAATTTTTTTAATAAGAAGTCGAGGGCCTGTATCAAATGGGTTAAGGTTTTATACATATTCGATTAAAAAAGAAATTAAACTAAAAAACAAAAAATCCAGGCTCAACAGCTTAGCGACTCCACTGCAAAAGCTTATATTCAAGAAAGCTAGCCACTGAAATTCTTAAATTCAAAGTTTATTTCTTTTAACGTCATCTTTGTATTATTTGTATGCTACTTAATTTGTAAATAGTTGTACTAACTTTTTCTTCTAAGTGATGCAGATATTAAAAAAAAATTTATGAGATAGCCCAAAAGGACACCTTGATCATTTTGGGGGAGAATTTATAAAAATCTGTGTTGAATACAGTTAGAACCAAGCCGTCTTAAGATCCTAAGTTGGGAGGTCGCTAGTAAGATCCAGGGGCTATGGCTTTTTCCATCCTCTTGTTTATGAAATGACCTTCCAATTTGGTTTAGCATTCATCTACAGTCTACTAGACCGGGAAACCTTTAGAACTCACTCAATTACATTCATGAGTATAGGTTGGCAAATATATAACAATGGGACATACCTTTAAGAGTTACGATTTCAAATCCCTTTTAAATCATCCCCTTGTAAAATTTTTATCTGATTTTTTTTAAAGGTTATAACTCAAATGAAAACATCAAAATTGTCCCATTATTAATTAGTTGTTAACCTCTATATATGCATATGTGTGATTCACATGTCTCCATAATGTATATAATGTGTAATGATAATTTGTGTACATTTATATCTTGTGCGACAAAAAAAATTATACATTGTTTGTTATTAGTTTAGTCTTAATTTTTTTTCTTACTATTATAAAATAGTATATGTCTTTATAATAAAAAAAAAAAAAAAAGAAAAACCTATATTATTTTGAAAATGAAAACAATAACAACGCCCAATTGTGTGTAAACTTTCAAATCCTGATTACTTTTCTGTTTCATAAAAAAAATAAGTATGGTTTAATTGGAAATTGTCATATCGGCATTTAATGAAAGAAGCTTTATTTAAGAGAAATGACAGTATGTCCATGCTTTAAAACTCATTGTGATAGCATGTAATAAATTTATGGTACTTTTGGAAAACACTTAATTATAAAATATCAAAAATCACTACCTTAATAATGTATGAAAACAACACATTATATTATTAGAGAATATTAATTAATATATTACCAAAACAATTATTGTTTTTTAGGATATAAAATTATATTTAGATTTAATTCTTTTTAAATTTTTAGAGACTGTTATGGCCAAAATCGGGGGATTACATCCTACCCCCCTTAAAAAAAAAGCTTCGTCTTCAAAGCTTAAGATATGTTTGACTCAACAAACAACTGTGTGTAAGCCTTTTCTGATGTCCCCTTTAGATTCTCAAGTAACCTCCTCAGTTTGTGGATCCCATAACACTTTAACATAGCTGATCTCTTTGTTCCGAAGAGTCTATACTTTAGATTTCAAAATCCACACTGGATACTTTTCATATGTCAAATTTCCCTTGAGTATAATAGGCTTTAACTTAACCATCTTGTCAGGGTTGGGCACATATTTCCGCAAAACTAATACATGGAATTCATCGTGCATGTTTGCAAGATTTGGTAGAAGAGCCAACTCGATATGCCAAACTTCCAACTCTTTCTAAAATCTCAAAAGGTCCAACGTATCTTGAGCTTAACTTCCCTTGCAATCCTCCTTTATGCAAACTTTTGATAGGACTGATCTTAAGATACACATGATCTCCTGCATCAAACTCAAGCTCTCTTTGTTTCATGTCAACCCAACTCTTTTGTCGATCTTGTGCCTCTTTTATCTTTTACTTATTCACTGCCACTTTATCTACTTTTTCTTGCATAGGCTCAAGTCCAATGGCAACACTTTCCAAATTATCCCAAAACGGAGGTGACTTACACTTACATCCATACAAAGCTTGACATAACGGTATACCAGTATTGGAATGGTAGCTATTGTTGTATGCAAACTCTACTTACGGCAGATGTCGATCCCAACTTCCTTTAAACTCTAGCACACATGCTCTTAACATCCTTCAGAGTTTGTATTGTTCTTCTATTTGTTCATCTGTTTGAGGATGATATGCGGTGCTAAACTTTAGCTGAGTCTTTATGGCTCTTTGCAAACTATTCCAAAACCATGAAACAAACCTTGGGTCTCGATCTAAAACAATCTTTGCTGGCACACCATGCAATCTAACAATCTCTTTAATGTATATTTGTGCCCAATTTTCTAAAGAATATGTCATATTAATGGGTAGAAAATGACCAGACTTGGTAAGCGATCCATAACTACTCATATTCCATCATAACCAGCATTTGTCCATGGCAAAGAACTTACAAAGTCCATTAACATCTGATCCGACTTCCATTTGGGGATTGGTAAAGGTTGTAATAATCCACCTGTTCTTTGATGTTCATCTTTCACTCTTTAACATATTTCACATAGAGCAACAAAATCTGCTATGTCCTTTTTCATTCCATTTAACCAATATGCACTTTTAAGATCTTGATAGGTCTTAGATTCACATGGATGAACTGTATATCCTAAATAATGTGCCTTATGCATATGCTCTTTCCTTAAACTTGTATCCTTTGGCACGCATAACCTTTTATTTATCCTTAGAACTCATTCTCCATCCACATGAAACTCTTTAAACTTTCTTTGTGTAAGACCTTGAATGATCTTCTGACACTCTGAATCTTATTTTTGTGTTTCCCTAATTGTTTGCAACAAAGTTGGTTCTAAAACCAAATTTGCAATCTCAACTTTTAGGTCTCATAAGACAAAATCCAAATTCATCCTTTCCAAGTCTCTTATAAGCTCTATTTATCCTGTTAGCGTCAAGGGTACTTCTCCATAATTCTTGTGGCTTAAAGCATCTACAACCGCATTGAATGTTCCTTAGTGATAACTAATGCTTAAATCATAATCCTTCATCAACTCTGGCCATCCGTATTACCTCATGTTCAACTCCTTCTAAGTGAACAAATACAAACTTTTATGATCTGTGTAGATCTCACACTTCCGTCCATATACATGATGATGCCATATCTTTAAAGAAAAAAAAAAGGTTGTTACCTTCAAATCATGTGTCGGACGATTCCTCTCATGTGGCTTTAAATGCCTTGACGCATATGCAATCACTTTTCCATTTTGCATTAGCATGTATCCTAATCCACACTTAGATGTATCACTATAGATGGTAAAAGAATCCTCATCATTAAGTAGAACCAATATTGGTGCTGATACCATCCTTTTCTTTAACTCTTGAAAACTTTGTTCTCTCTTCTCATTCCATTCAAACTTTTCACTTTTCCTGGTTAATTGAGTCAAAGGTAAGGCTTTCTTAGAGAAATTTTGAACAAACTTTCTATAATATCCTGCCAAACCCAAGAAACTTCCCACTTTAGATATTGTTCCGGGCCTTTTCCATTGGACAACAGCTTTAACTTTCTCAGGGTCCATAGAAATTCCTCTTGTTGATATTACATGTCCAAGAAAAGAAATTGAAAATCTTCTAATACACTAGCTAAATTACTTAAGAGGAGGGGTGAATTGAGTGTTTATGCAATTCTTTTCGAAAAATAGGATTAAGAACTATTCTACCAAATGCAATCACACAAATTAACAATATATAATGTAATAAGTAAAGAGAGTAAGTTTGAGAGAAATAAGCTTGGGATTTTAACGTAGAGTTCGGCCTACTTCCTAATCTTCGTGATCATACCAATGCCTCCAAAGAGGTCTTCACACTCTTTATTAATCACAAAATAATCAATGCTTAAATGAGCTACATCCAACCAACAATACTTGGTAAACCCACTTAAGTAATACTCTTTTACAAAATTGCAAATAACACTCAAGAGTATTACTTACTTTTGTCACTCTCAGTTTAAAGAAAATTTAATAACTAAAGACAAATACAATTATTTGAGAGAGTACAAGACTTTAATAGCAATTTCTATGCTTAAGAACAAGTCTTCATCTCATAGAAACCATGTATAAATTCGCTTCTCATTTGACTAGCCCGTTATGCCTTGGACCAATAAATTTCATCTGCAATTAATATTGCAACGGCTACTTTTATAGGGATTACTATTCGAACAGTATTTGGCATCTTCACATGTCATCCAAATGATGATCTAAATCCTATTGGAAAAACATATACCGGTTGGACGCCAAGCATTATTGTCCGACCGGTAGTGACAGAAAAAGCACAACCTTGCTCTCGGCAAGAATCGAATTTAGAAGCATACGAACACTAAGCCTGCAACGTCGAAACAGTAAGTGTCTGCAATGACACTTACTAGAATGGCATGCAAACATTTGTTCAATTGTGAAGATAATATGTATACGTGGTATATTTCAAAGATTTGTCAAATTTTCAAGAGATTAAACTTTACACTATTTGTCTCATCAAAATTATGTGTTGATTTGATTCAACAATCTCTCTCTTTTTCATGAGGATAAATATTATAATGTTTAACTTGGTTAATTCTCCCCCTATATTAGATGCTCCGCCTTAGTTAGGCATTCGACTGAAAAACAAATTTTTAGCTTAAAAGAATGCATAACTAAGGTAAAGTATGTAAGGACATTTTCCCTTCCTTTGGAATCAGCAAAAAGTCAATAGCTTATATATATAGATATGGTCTAAGAAGAAGTCAAGCACAAATGTGCACAAAAGTTCAGCCAAACACAAACACAAGGAGCAACAAAAAAACAAACATCCAAAAGTAAGCGGTCTAGCTAGTTAGAACATAGTGTTGGAAAGATAGCAAGCTTAAAGATCCAAAATACATACATGATGGCTAAGGGCCAGGTTAGACAAACAAGCAAAGTAACCTAGAGAAACTAGGCATCAACAAGTGGTGGAGAGAGGATGGATACTGTAGAAATGCTAGAGAAAAGCATCAAGATCAAATTTCATCTTGTCTTGAGTTTCAACCATGTACTTCAAGCTACTACTGACATCTGCTGTGAAGTCATCAAAGCACTTGTTGATATCAACTTTAAAGAGGTTGAAGGAATGAGCCAAGACAGCAAGAGAAGTAGGGGCACTACCTTCGATGCGTAAGCCTTAAAGGCCACTAAGATCCATAGGTGCAGGCATATCCATATGGCTACCAGTAGTCTCATCACCAGTAAGGGCATGACCTCTATCACCAACATCGTGCCCACCATCATTACCTCCATCATCGTCACTATCATCATCAAACTATGAAGGCAGTGTAATGCCATGAACAGGAGAAAGAGGTTCCTTCCTCACATAAACAGCATCAAAAACCTTCCTCTAATCTCCTTTAGTATGATGATGCATGGTGTAAGGCTCAGATGACACAGGGCAAGATGGGAATTCAAAACAAACTCCTTTCCTTGGAGTCACAGAGTGATCAGGCGACTGTGTTGAAGAAGAGCTTGATTGAGACCATTGATAACTTTCTTGAAATTGTGAACCATCACATCCTAAAAGTTTATCAAGTCCCCATTGAGAAGCCGATACATGATCCACAAATCTATAAAGGTAGTGGTGCTATGCTGACCAACTTTAGGAATATAATTATGAGATAAGCAAAGGTGAAACACAGTAATGATGAGGCATCTGTTTGGCCTTTAAAGCATGATCATTATGCCACACATGACCCTCAACGTCAATAGCATGAAAAATACGGGCATAAAAGACATCACCATGAAAATCAATCGTTAAATTAGCCCTCCAGTCGGTACATCAATTAGGCTACAAATATCAGCAGGATTAACCTCCAATTCTCGCTCATAGACATAGGTCTATAATCTATCTTTAATTTCATCACTAGGACCTAATTTAATGCTAAATGCACATGCTCACCCTTCTTATTAGTAAGATTACATTAGAACACGGCATGCTCATTGACAAAAAATAGGAAAGTGCATAATCTCAAAGATCTTATTGAGTTGAATACAAGGAAGGGTCGTAAGATCGAAGAATTGAAGTACCTCATGATCAAAAAGTCGACCAGAATCCATGGGAAGTTTATTAAATATGCTAAATGTTCCGAGTGCACTCGAGAGGGAAAGAGATGAGCATCGTAGGAGGCGCTAGCCGTCATCCCAAGTATGTTTAGCATGTGCACCATGGGGCCATGAGGAAGCCATGAAAGTGAGGGTTAGGGTTGAGAGTGAGAGGAGAGATGGAAAGGTGAAAGATGGAGAGAAAGAGAAGGGGAGAGAGGGGATGAAATGATAAGATAAAGAAAAGGAGGAGAAGGAAGGGTGGGTGGTAGCTGGGGAGGAGAGGGCGGGCAGAGGTAAAGTGAGGGTGCAGATGGGAGAGGTAGAGAGAAAAGAAAAGAAGTGAAATGAGAGAGGAGAGAGAAAAGAGAAAGATATAAAGATCCTACAATTTGGCTTACTGGTTAAACGCTATAGGATTAGCATCCAAATGGTAAGTCATGTTGCAATAAAACAGGTGATTATCTTAATGTTCAAACGCTAAAGATATGGTGTCCGATCGGTATGTTGCAGATTGCAACTTACAGAATTAAAGCAATGTGAGGAAGGAGGAAAGAGGAAGCTATATGAGTGAGTGAAATGAAGTCAAGGGATCATTGTAAGATTAGAAAAGTGAGGATAGGACCAGGGCGACGCACGGAGATGATGGGCTCACATAATAACACACTTATCAAGATTCCAAGCATTGCGAACGGCCTTTTTTAAGCATACTTTTGTGTGTAATAAACTTGGGTAGCCTGAAATTATGTCCTAGATGAGATATTTTAAAGAGATAGCTCATTTTGCTCAAAAACACTAACTCGGATCCGTGATATTTAGCACTCGGTTTGCATAATCATGGACAATTCTTAATGTAAGGTGTAAAATCGATCCTCACTCAAGGGTTTCATAAAGATATCAGCAATTTAATTGTTTGTGTCAACAAATTCTAAGCTAATATCATTGTTTAAATCATGATCTCTAATGAAATGGTATCTAATCTCGATATGTTTAGTCCTTGAGTGTTGGATCGAGTTTTTAGTTAAATTTATGGCACTAGTACTATGACATCAAATTGGGACATTATTATACATGAGTCTAAAATCTTCTAAAGTTTGTTTCATACACAAAAATTGGCCACAAAAACTACCAATTACCACATATTCGGCTTTGGCAATTGAGAGTGCAACCGAGTTTTGTTTTTTTGAGTGCCAAGGTATTAAGGAGTTGCCAAGGTATGACATGTGCTGCTTATGCTTTTCTGATCAACTTTTCACCAAACGAAGTCAACATCGAAGTATCTAACCAAAATGAAAGAAGTAAACTTAGGATACATAAACCAATTTCAATAGTGTCCACAAGATACTTGAAGATGTGTTTTACCGTATTCAAGCGAGATTCTTTTAGGCAAGAATGAACTCGAGCACATAGACATACTAGAAACATAATAACGGGTCTTGATGCAGTTAGATACAACAGGCTACCTATCATGTCTCTATACATTTTTTCACATACATTTTTACCACTTTCATCTTTGTCAAGTTTTATACTTGTGTTCAAGGTATAGGCTTAGTTTTGCAATTTCCAATTTAAATTTTTTTAGGAGTTCTTTAGTATATTTAGATCGATTGATGAATGTGTCATTTTTTGTTTGTTTTACTTAGAGACCGAGGAAGTAATTGAGTTCCCCATCATACTCATTTCAAACTCATTCTTCATGGAATCAACAAATTCATTTATAAGATTCATGCTAATAGCTCCAAACGCAATATCATCCACATAGATTTGCATAATCAATGTGTTTGATTTGTGATTTTTTATAAATAATGTTGTGTCAAGTTTTCCTGTAGAGAAACCTTTGTTCATTAAGAAATAACTAAATCTTTCATACCAAGCTCTAGGAGCATTGCGTAAGTCTATAAAGAGCTTTGTTTAGTTTACAAACATGATTAGGGAATTCATTATCTTCAAAACCTAGTGGTTGCTCTACATACACTTCTTCTTCAATGAGGCCATTCAGGAATGCACTTTGACATCCATTTGAAAAAGTGTAAAGTTTTTAAAAGCCACAAATTCCAAAAGTATCATAATGGCTTTCAGTCTAGCAACTGGGGCAAAAGTCTCATCAAGTTTATTCTGATTTTATCAAGTTTATTTCTATAAACCCATTTGGTTCCAATGACCATTCTATCATTAAGTGTAGATACTAATTTCTAAACTTCATTCCTAGTGAATTGATTTAATTCCTCTTACATCGCTTGTATCCAAAAATCATTGTCGAGCCTGGATTTTTCCACTATCTGGTTCATTTCTCCTAACCCGATTCACATTAAACCCGAACCCATTTAATATGAATCCTCGACTAGGGTTAAAAGAAATTTTAATTTTGAAAACTTTTAGAGTCGCCACCCAATATAAATCGGAAAAAATAAAAAGCTAGGGTCAATGGGTCGGTTGATCCTAACTAGCTACTAGTCTGCGAAAATTTGATTCAAAAACCAAACTTTTAAAAACCAGATATCATGGATTCGGGGCTAAGCTATTAAAACCAATCGTTACCACTTTTCGAAAATGTAAATTCATAATTCTATCCTTTATATGCTCAAAAATTCAAATAAAAATATTTACAAGTCACATTTTTTTTTTTTCTTTTATGTTTTTATTTTTTATTGCTCAAAAATTCACAAAAATACCCAAAATGATAAACAAAAAATATTTTTTTAATTTTTTATGTCGCCCCGTAGTTGCCTACGTACTCGCTAATCGAGATCAGACAAACGTAGTTCTTTTAAAAAGAACCTTAGTTTGTTGATCAATTTTAATTTTGGAACTCTTTTCAACTTAAATTCATTAAATTTTGAATTTTATGAAACCATTTTAATATATCCTATGATCTAATAATTGATTTCATTTCATGAAAAACAATTTTTCTAAGTCCAAATCTTTTTCTTTAAAATCATTTATGATAATTCATGGCTAATTTAATGCTACATGAAAAATCAATTTTGATTAAACCTGATGAATATTTTCATAGTTAATTTATGAAATAATTTGATGAAATTTTATTATTTTCATAGCAAAATTTACGAAAATAATTTTAATAACTTTGATTATTATTTTCATAGTAAATTTATGAAAATAATTTGGTTGAAAACTTTGAATATTATCTTCATAGCAAATTTATGAAGATAACTTATTATTTTCATAGTAAATTTATGAAAATAACTTGGTTGAAATTTTATTATTTTCATAGCAAATTTATGAAAATAATTTGATGAAAACTTGGATTATTTTCATAGCAAATTTATGAAAAGAATTTGATGAAAACTTGATTATTTTCATAGTAAATTTATGAAAATAATTTGATGAAAACTTGGATTATTTTCATAGCAAATTTACAAAAATAATTTGATGAAAACTTGGATTATTTTCATAGCAAATTTACGAAAATAATTTGATGAAAACTTGGATTATTTTCATAGCAAATTTACGAAAATAATTTGATGAAAACTTTATTATTTTCATAGCAAATTTAAGGCTATATGAAAATATTTTAGATTGAAAAATTTAATCCAAACTCACCTGGACCGTTGGATCGTTTGGATCAGATCTGGAGTGCTGATCTGGATGTGGACCGTTGACCGTTGACCGTTGACCGTTGACTGTTGACCGCTGACTGCACGAGTAGACTGAAACCAACAATCAATTTGCTTTCTTCCCCCAGGAACCTGTTTGATTCCAATTTTTTTGAGTGATTTTTGCTGAGATATTTGTATGAAATTTTTCTCTCTATGTTATATATTTTTGTTATTCTCTGCTTCTTCTTTTTTTTTTCTCTCTTCGTTTTTGTGTTTTTCTTCTCTCTAAACCCTTACTTCGAAAATTTTCGAATGCTTTGAATCTCTGAGTAATCCTTGCAATTATTGTGTCTTGTTCGAAATTTTTTCAGATCTGGATCTTGTGTCCTGAGGAGGATCGGGGTTGTGGTTTATATAGAGCTGGAGGAGAAGTGAAACGGATCACGATCATTAATGGCAGTTACAAAACTTGAATTCGGCCGTTAATGGCCGTTACAAAACTTCAATTCGGCCGTTAATGGCTATTGGTTAAGAATTGATTCGAAGGATCGGGAGTTACAAAATTGCCAATATAAATTCGTTTCAAAGCACATTGATCATTGAATTTAAAGTAAATAAGTGTCTTTTGATCTTCCTCTTTCTTTTTCTCTTTTTTCGATTTTTTAAACTCTAAAAACTTATTTACTAAAGATGGGGTTTATTATTATATTATTTTTTTTAGATTTCTTAATTTTCAAATTTTTATATTCTTTTCCAATTTTGTAATTTTTTTATTTTTTAATTTAGCTAATTTATTTATTTTTTATAATTTTCAATTTTTATTGTATTTTCTACCTTTTTCATTATTTTTATGATTTTATTATTATTTTTTTTTCAAAAATGGGGCAAAAATGGGGTGTTGACAGCTTTTTCTATTTTTTACCTTTTTGTGAGCTCGACATAATACTAATTTTTATCATAAATTTGAGCCTTAAATTGAGTAAAAATTGGGTGTCTACAGCTGCCCCTCTTTGTGGTGAAGTTTAAGCAAAACTTTGCCACAAAGACAAAAGATAGCCAATTTTTGCTCTTTGAGCACTTATCTGGTATTTGGAAGCTTTTGGTCTTTTAGGAAAAACTTGGCTTGATTGATAACTGTAATTCTTAAAGGCAATGACGCTCCTTTGAGCAAGTGACCCAATTTTTTAACACAATAGGATGCGCTCTTTTGAGCAAGTGACTCTATTTTTTCAAAATGGTAAGACGACGCTCCTTTGAGCAGGTGATCCTAATTCTTCAAAATGGTAGGACGACGCTCCTTTGAGCAGGTGATCGCTCCTTTGAGCAGGTGATCTTAATTCTTCAAAAAGGTAGGACGACGCTCCTTTGAGCAGGTGATCCTAATTCTTCAAAACGGTAAGACGACGCTCCTTTGAGCAGGTGATCCTAATTCTCCAAAACGCTAGGACGACGCTCCTTTGAGCAGGTGATCCCAATTCTCCAAAACGGTAGGACGACGCTCCTTTGAGCAGGTGATCCCAATTCTCCAAAACGGTAGGACGACGCTCCTTTGAGCAGGTGATCCCAATTCTCCAAAACGGTAGGACGACGCTCCTTTGAGCAGGTGATCCTACATATTGGAGGAACAAAACTTCCTGGAAACTGGATTTTTGAAATCTTATAATTTGAAAATTAGGCTAATTTGGAAACTTTTTTTTTTTAAATCCACTGGGGATTATTTAACTGAGAAAACAATAATCTCACAAACTTGGTTAAAAAATTTGTTTGAGAAAGTAGTGAATTTACTTTCTCTTTCTTAGAAATTCGATTGACTTGGTTCAAAAAGTAATGAATTTGCTATTTCTTTTGGAAATTAGATTGACAAACTTAGTTGAGAAAGCAACGAATTTGCTATTTCTTTGAAAAACTTGGTTAAGAAAGCAACAAATTTGCTATTTCTTTTGATTGAAAAACTTGACTGAGAAAGTAACGAATTTGCTATTTCTTTGAAAAACTTGGTTAAGAAAGCAACAATTTGCTATTTCTTTTGATTGAAAAACTTGATTGAGAAAGCAACGAATTTGCTATTTCTTTGAAAAACTTGGTTAAGAAAGCAACGAATTTGCTATTTCTTTAGATTGAAAAACTTGATTGAGAAAACAACGAATTTGCTATTTCTTTGAAAAACTTGGTTGAGAAAGCAACAATTTGCTATTTCTTTTGATTGAAAAACTTGATTGAGAAAGCAACGAGTTTACTATTTCTTTGGATTGAAAAACTTGGTTAAAAAAGCAACAATTTGCTATTTCTTTGAAAAACTTGGATTGACAAACTTCGTTGAGAAAGCGACGAATTTGCTATTTCTTTAGATTGAAAAACTTCGTTAAGAAAGCAACAAATTGCTATTTCTTTGAAAAACATGGATTGACAAACTTAGTTGAGAAAGCAACGAGTTTACTATTTCTTTGGATTAAAAAACTTGGTTAAGAAAGCAACAATTTGCTATTTCTTTGGAAAACTTGGATTGACAAACTTAGTTAAGAAAGCAACGAGTCTACTATTTCTTTGGATTAAAAAACTTGGTTAAGAAAGCAACAATTTGCTATTTCTTTGAAAAACTTGGATTGACAAACTTAGTTGAGAAAGCAACGAGTTTACTATTTCTTTGGATTAAAAAACTTGGTTAAGAAAGCAACAATTTGCTATTTCTTTGAAAAACTTGGATTGACAAACTTAGTTGAGAAAGCAACGAATTTGCTATTTCTTTGGATTGAAAAACTTGGTTAAGAAAGCAACAATTTGCTATTTCTTTGAAAAACTTGATTAAGAAAGCAACAAGTTTGCTATTTCTTTTGATTGAAAAACTTGATTAAGAAAGCAACAATTTGCTATTTCTTTTGATTGAAAAACGACTGATTAAGAAAGCAACAATTTGCTATTTCTTTTGATTGAAAAACTTGATTAAGAAAGCAACAATTTGCTATTTCTTTTGATTGAAAAACTTGATTAAGAAAGCAACAATTTGCTATTTCTTTGAAAAAACTTGATTAAGAAAGCAATAATTTGCTATTTCTTTTGATTGAACGACTTAGAAGAGCAACAATTTGCTATTTCTTTGATTGAAAAACTTGATTAAGAAAGCAATAATTTGCTATTTCTTTTGATTGAAAAACTTGATTAAGAAAGAAACAATTTGCTATTTCTTTGAAAAAAACTTGATTAAGAAAGCAATAATTTGCTATTTCTTTTGAAAAAAACTTGATTAAGAAAGCAACAATTTGTTATTTCTTTTGATTGAAAAACTTGATTAAGAAAGCAACAATTTGCTATTTCTTTTGATTGAAAAACTTGATTAAGAAAGCAACAATTTGCTATTTCTTTAAAAACTTAGTTAAGAAAGCAATAATTTGCTATTTCTTTTGAAAAACTTGATTAAGAAAGCAACAATTTGCTATTTCTTTTTTAAAAAACTTATTAAAAGCAAATTTGCTATTTCTTTGAAAAAAACTTGGTTTGAGAGAGTTAGTTGAAAAAGTGGTTTGAAAAACCTAAATTCCTTCTCTTTTTTTTAGATTTAATTGGAAAGTGATAGACTTACAATCCCTACTTTTCTCAGAAATGTCTTTTTTTTTTTTTTTTTTCAAAGATTTGAACCAAAGGTAATTTTTACATATTTTTGAAAAATCTCTTTTTCTTTTACTTTCAAAGAAAGTTACCAACAGGTAAAAATGAATTGTGTTTGCCCATTGATCATTCACTTCAGTTCAGCCTCAGGCTTGACTATTTAACCACTTAAGGTTTCTCATTGAAAAATTTTAATCATTGGGGGCAAAAAATTTTACTTTTGAGGACTTCAATTCACTATTGGGCATTGTTTTTAATTTTGGGGCAAATAATTGCTAAACTTGAGGCAGATACCTTTCAAATTGGAGCAAATGATTTTATGCCCCTGTGGACAATTTATATACCAAGATTGGTTATCTCATTTTGATTGCTTAGTCAAAGAGGACTTCCTCACACTCTCTTAGGCTCATTTTCACTTTTGACTCGGATTCCAAAAATTATGGTCCGGCTTGCAAGTAATACACATCAGTCAATCTATTAGGTCTTCTTTGGACTGTAATGTGGGCTTTTGGTTATTGGCTTTAATCAAAAAGGATATTTCATAAAGGCTTTTTTCTGAAAAATTTTCAACACAACCCGGGTTTACAAGTCAAGAACCCTTAAGGAAAACTTGATGATGCACTTGTCCCTAGTTTCAAGGGTATTAATAGATCAACTCCTTTGATCCAAAGAGTCTCCAAAGGGTGGAATTTGTGGGCGGGCTTAATATAGAATGAATTTTGATGATTTTGAGATTTTGAGCTATGTGTTTCTATTTGTGTTTGCAAATCATTGATTTATTATCACCTTGTTTGCTTCTTCTTCTTCTTCTTCTTTTTTTTTTTTTGTTGATCTCTCCTTGATTTTTTCTTGTCTTTTTCTTCCTCTTTTTTTTTTCTCTTTTTTCCTTTTTTGGGACATGAATCCAAGGTGATTTGTTTTTCTTTTATGGCTTATAGCTCAAAGTGTATGTGTTGTGTATGATTTGAGACTTTTTTTTTCAAAGGAAATGATTTATTTGTGTCAATTGACTACTCTTGAATTGATGCAACTAGGGTAAGTGCATACAAATTATCCTTTTTCTCCTTGTTAATGACCCTAACCTCCTGATTGCCCCATTGTGGGGTGGTTCCTGACAGGGTTTATTTTTAAGACACTTCCTTGATAGGCTCAAATGGGCTGACAAAGGGTAAATGTGTTTAAGATTTTGAAATGAATGCCTAATTTCATTTTGACCCATGTACTAAATTCAAGACAGACCTCCTTTAAGGAATGAGTCCACCTTATCTCTCACAATTCACTCCTCTCTCGAGTGTGTAGGGTTGGTGTTTGGGATTAAATTTGCCTCTTTTCATCCTAGGCAATTATTTTTAGTGAGATATTTCTCTTGGCTTTCAATCATCCATTTTTATTGCCTCAAGATATTTAACTAAATGCCCCATTTAGGTTTATCAAATGCCCCTAATCGGTAAAGTCCTTTTGGTTGCCCCTAATTTTGATTTCAATTGCCTTTTACTGAATGATCATTGGGATAACAATTTTTTTGAAATATTCTTTCCTGTTGGCAACTTTCCTTTTTTCTTCATTTATTTATACATTTTTTTTGAAACTTTTATTCTTTTTTCTTTTTTTCTTTCTTTTTAGAAAAGAAATTTTAAAAACTTGTTATCTCTTCTTTTTTTTGAAAAAATGGTTATTTACAAAAGAGGTTTGGAAAATGAATGTTTCTAATCTAAAGTGGAAATTTATTTACAACTCAAAGTTTTTTCTTTAGGCAAAAACTAACTTACAAGAATAGAGGTAAACAAATGACCCTCTCCCCTTAAGTGGGGGCAAATATTTACAAAATGATTGATTTGAGGACAATGAAATGGAATACTTATGACAAAGATAATTTTGGTTGGAAAGGACCTATAACTATAGGTGGACAATATATTCTATGAATATATACAAGTCTACTCTACACATTTTTTTTAAGAAAATATATATAAGCAAGATGCAAATATGCACATATGCGCACACGGATGCAAATGGGGATAATGACCAATAGATTTTGAAAATATTTACCGAAGTTGTATTTAAAAACAATGATTTCAAAAACCTTCATCAAATCATTTTTATTTATTCAACTATAGGGCTAACTAAACTAAAAGAATATTACTCCACATTTTTTTAAGACTTTGTTGGAATTGGTTAAAAACTTTTTGTTTTATTTGATTGATTTTTTTTTTTTTGGTAAATGATACAACTCCATTTTTTTTTTTTTGAAAAAATTTGGTCAAATCCCATGTTGAAATGCATGATTTGGTAGGGTTCTATAGGTCCCCCGGTTTAGTGGTACTAAACCGGAGTGGGAGGACATTTCTTGATCTAGAGGGTGGAAAGCCACAGCCCCCGGACCTTACTTCGTCCTCTCGCTTAGGCTCTTAAGACGGCCTGGTCCGACCGTATCTAGCACACATTTATGCTAATATGCAGATGCAAATGCAAATGAATAATCTATTGCCCCCCTTTTTTATGCCTGAAATATTAGTATACAATATATTTACAAGACAAATATATGTACAAAGAATAATAAATAAATAAATAAGACTATTGCCCTTCTTTTTTTTTATCTGCAAGATTAGTATATATATTCACAAAACAATTATCCAAATAATGTACAAAGAATTATAATGTATATATTCACAAAAAATCGAGCAATTTTAAAGGATAAATTTAAAATTTAAAATTCCTAAGTGGCTAGCCCTCTTTTTTTTTAAAAAAATTTAGGTGTCCCCAGTGGAGTCGCCAAGCTGTCGAGCCTGGATTTTTCCATATCTGGTTCATTTCTCCTAACCCGATTCACATTAAACCGAACCCATTTAACATGAATCCTCGACTAGGGGTTAAAAGAAATTTCAATTTTTGAAAACTTTTTAGAGTTGCCACTCAATATAAATCGGGAAAAAATAAAAAGCTAGGATCAATGGGTCGGTTGATCCTAACTTAGTTACTAGTCTGCGAAAATTTGATTTAAAAACCAAACTTTTAAAAAACCAGATATCATGGATTCGGGGGCTAACCTATTAAAACCAAATCGGTTACCACTTTCGGAATTTTAAATTCATAATCTATCCTTTATAAGCTCAAAAATTCAAATAAAAATATTTACAAGTCACATTTTTTGTTTTTCTTTTTATGTTTTTATATTTTTTATTGCTTAAAAAATTCACAAAAATAACCAAAATGATAAACAAAAAATATTTTTTCATTTTTTATTGTCGCCCCGTAGGTGCCTACATACTTGCTAATCGAGATCAGACAAAACATAGTTCTTTTAAAAAGAACCTTAGTTTGTTGATCAATTTTAATTTTGGAACTCTTTTCACTTTAAATTCATTAAATTTTGAATTTTTATGAAACCATTTTTTAATAATCCTATGATCTAATTAATTGATTTTCATTTCATGAAAATGCAATTTTTCTAAGTCCAAAATCGTTTTTCTTTAAAATCATTTTATGATAATTCATGGCTAATTTAATGCTATATGAAAAATCAATTTTGATTAAACTTGATTGAATATTTTCATAGCTAATTTATGAAAATAATTTGATGAAATTTTGTTATTTTCATAGCAAATTTACGAAAATAATTTTAATGACTTTGATTATTATTTTCATAGTAAATTTATGAAAATAATTTGGTTAAAAACTTTGAATATTATCTTCATAGCAAATTTATGAAGATAACTTATTATTTTCATAGTAAATTTATGAAAATAATTTGATGAAAAATTGGATTATTTTCATAGCAAATTTATGAAAATAATTTGATGAAAACTTGGATTATTTTCATAGCAAATTTATGAAAATAATTTAATGAAACCTTGATTATTTTCATAGCAAATTTATGAAAATAATTTGATGAAAACTTGGATTATTTTCATAGCAAATTTATGAAAATAATTTGATGAAAACTTGGATTATTTTCATAGCAAATTTTTGAAAATAATTTGATGAAAACTTGGATTATTTTCATAGCAAATTTATGAAAATAATTTGATGAAAACTTTATAATTTCCATAGCAAATTTAAGGCTATATGAAAATATTTTATATTGAAAAATTTAATCCAAACTCACCTGGACCGTTGGATCGTTTGGATCAGATTTGGAGCACTAATCTGGATATGGACCGTTGACCGTTGACCGTTGACTGTTGACCGCTGACTGCACGAGTAGACTGAAACCAACAATCAATTTGCTTTCTTCCCCCAGGAACCTGTTTGATTCCAACTTTTTTGAGTGATTTTTGCTAAGATATTTGTATGGAATTTTTCTCTCTATGTTATTTTTTTTTTATTCTCTGCTTCTTCTTTTTTTTTCTCTCTTCATTTTTGTGTTTTTCTTCTCTCTAAACCCTTACTTCGAAAATTTTCGAATGCTTTGAATCTCTGAGTAATCCTTGCAATTATTGTGTCTTGTTCGAAATTTTTTCAGATCTGGATCTTGTGTCCTGAGGAGGATCGGGGTTGTGGTTTATATAGAGCTGGAGGAGAAGTGAAACGAATCACGACCATTAATGGCCGTTACAAAACTTGAATGCGGCCGTTAACGGCCGTTACAAAACTTGAATTCGGCCGTTAACGGCCGTTACAAAACTTGAATTCAACCGTTAATAGCCGTTGGTTACGAATTGATTCGAAGGATCGGGAGTTACAAAATTGCCAATATAAATTCGTTTCAAAGCACATTGATTATGGAATTTCAAGTAAATAAGTGTCTTTTGATCTTCCTCTTTCTTTTTCTCTTTTTTCGATTTTTTAAACTTCTAAAAACTTATTTACTAAAGATGGGGTTTATTTTTTTTTTTTTTATTTCTTAATTTTCAAATTTTTATATTCTTTTCCAGTTTTGTAATTTTTTATTTTTTAGCTAATTTATTTATTTTTTTATAATTTTCAATTTTTATTGTATTTTCTACCTTTTTATTATTTTTATTATTTTTTTATTTTTTTTTCAAAAGGGGGCAAAAATGGGGTTGACAGCTTTTTCTATTTTTTACCTTTTTTGTAAGCTCGACATAATACTAATTTTTATCACAAATTTGAGCCTCAAATTGAGTAAAAATTGGGTGTCTACAATCATCTTTCAAGGCTTCATTTATATTTTTGGATTCGGTTTGGACAAGAAAAATAGATTACTTATATTTCTTATGAATGATCTTGTTTGTACCATATTTGATGGTTCACCAATGATGAGATCCTTAAGGTGTGATCTAGCATATTTCATTCCTTAGGAAGATCATAATTCATTTGTTCATTCAAGTCATCCATTCTATATACATCTATTTGTTTTGAGGTCTCTTTAATGTGTCCATCATTTTCAAATGAAGATTTGTCTAAGTTAGCACATACATCATTCATGTCATCAATAGAACACACATGAGCTAGAGCATCATCAAAAACTATATGAATACTCTTCCATAACTAGGGTTCTTTTATTAAATACTCTATAGGCCTTACTAGTAAGAGAATAGCCAAGAAAAACACCTTCATCACTTTTTGCATCAAATTTAGCTAGTTAGTCTTTTCCATTATTCAAAAGGTAACATTTAGTGTTGAATAGATGAAAGTATGAGATGTTAGGTCTTTTACCTTTCCAAAGCTCATAGGGGATTTTCTTAAGAGTAGGTCTAACGAACACCTTATTAAATATGTAGCATGCGGTATTAATGGGTTCATCCCAAAAATATGTAGGTAGGTTATTTTTGCACAACATTATTCTAACCATTTCAATTAGAGTTCTACTTTTTCTTTCTACTACTCCACTTTGTTATGGTGTCCTAGCTACCAAAAAGGTGTGTTCAATTCCAAATTTGTCACAAAAATCATTCATTTCATAATTTTCAAATTCTCCCCCATGATTACTTCGAATGGGCACAATGTTAAGATCTTTTTCATTTTAGACTTTCTTCCAATATCTAAAAAAGATATTGTTTGTTTCGTCTTTAGATGGAAGGAAGAAATTCCATGTATATCTAGTGAAATCATCAACAATCACCAAGGTGTATGTCTTGCCACCCAACCTCATTGTTTGGGTAAGTCTAAATAAATCCATATGTAATAACTGAAGTGGTCTAGAAGTAGAAATAACATCCTTAGATTTGAAAGAACTTTTTATTTGCATTCCTTATTGGCATGCTTAACAAATCTTGTATTTTTGAAAATTTAATTTTTGTAATCCTTTGATAATATTCTTTTTAACAAGCGTTGAAATAATGCCCATACTAGAATGCTCCAATTTTCTATGCCACATCCAACTATTACCATTTTAAGAGTATAGACATGTTTCATTTGAAGTTTTAAAATTATCTAAATTAATTTTATAAATGTTTCTATGTCTACATCCCTCAAAACAAACTTGGTAATTGTTAATTCTTTCAATCGAGCATCTATTGGCACAAAACGTTACTTTGAAACCATTATCACACAATTGACTAATACCAAGCAAGTTATGTTTTAAATGGTCAACCAACAAAATATTCTTAATGAGAAAGTCGTTGTTGATGAGAATGTTACCTTCACCAAGTACGGTTGATCTAGAATTGTCTCCAAAAGTAGCATTTCCTTGATCCTTCAAGATTAGATATGTGAATTTAGATGTGTCTCCGGTTATATGTCTTGAGCATTCACTATCCAAATATCATTTGTTATTTCTTCTTGAGAATTCCTACAAAACAAGGAGTTATTACTTGGTCACCCACATAAATTTGGGTCTTTTAGGGTTAATTACATTGCGAGCTTGTCCCTTAGGTCATAAACAAGCTCTCCTTTATGAACATCATTTCTAATAAAGCATTTATGTGCTATATGTCCAAATTTTCTACAATAGTTACATGTTCTATTTGTTGCTTTCACAAAATAACTTTTGTGTATTTTATCTTTATGTCCTCCCTTATATCCAATTCCATATTTGTCCAGTATGCATCTTTGTTGTCCTAATATAGTCTTTAGGTTCTTTTCTCCTTGTACAAATTTGGCTATTATTTATTTTGATTTCATCTAAGCTAGATTTTAATATATCATTTTTTATTTTGAGTTCTTCTAGGTCATGCATGAGTTCATCATAACAAAATTTATCCTTTTTTGACTTTAGATTTTTAATTTTCCTATCTCAATGCTTATTGCTTTGTGACCTTTGCATGATCTGTCATTTTCATTCCTTAACTTGCTATTTTCATACCTCAAATATTCATTATCCTTGTCTAGATTATTGATCTTATCTTCAAGTTTGTTGTATTCATATTTGAAATCATCAAGTTCATTTTCAACATTTATCATCATTTCTTTTAAAGCTTTATTTTTCTTTTGTATCTTTACCATTTCTTTGCATAAATCATCATACATAGTGACAAGCTCATCATAAGGAATTTTGGAAAAATCACTTACCTCATCATCATGTGCCATGAAGCATACATCTTCATTCTAGTTACTAGTGTCTTCACTACTGCAAGTAGCAATTAGAGCTTCCTTTTGAGTCCTCTAGATGTCTTCATGAGCAAAGGGCAATATTGTTGAATGTGCTTTGGCTTATGACACTTGAAGCATGTGATTACTTCCTTTCTCTCCTTTTTATATTTTAAGGAGCTTCCTTCATCATCATCTTTTTTTTTATCTTATTGTTAAACTTCATGAATTTTCTAAACTTTTTAGCCATGAATGCAAGCTCCTCATCATTGCATGAGTCATTGCTTATGGCTTTTAAAGCAATGGTTTTCTTGCTTAACTCCTCTCCCTACTTCTTGATTCATTCATGAGTCTTACAAGTGCCAAGAAGCTCCTCTTTACTCATTGCATTTAGATCTCGTGCATCCTCAATGGCAGTTCTCTTGGCTTCCCAATCCTTTGTTAAACATCTAAGAAGTTTGAAGTTGATCTCTACATTAGTGTAGTTCTTTCCAAGCACACTTAAAGGATTTATAATATTTATGAACCTATTATGCATCTTATCTATGGTTTTATTTGGTTGCATCTTAAAGTTTTCAAATTGACCACAAAGAAGACTTATTTTAGTATCTCTTACTCTAGATATTCCTTCATAGGTTTTCTGAAATACCCCAAATCTTCACCAAGATTAGAAATTGAGTTTAGATAGATTAAATAAATGAAATGAATTATAGGTTTTAATTAGACAAGTTGATATAATTTAATTAGCTATTAATTGAGATTTGAGTTTCAAATTCCCTAAACATGTCATCAAAGTGTTTAGAGAATTCCTAAATCCTTGATTCTTAGCCTAAACACTAATTCCTAAATCTCAGTAAAATTTGAGTTCATTTACTTGAATAAAAATATCAGTTCTTAAACCCGAACTCAAATTAAATATCTTTCATCCAAAATAGATTCCTAAATTAAGTTCTTATTTTAAGTCCTTAATTTCTAACCTATCGGTTCTAAAATTATCTTTTAAATACTCCTGGAACTATAGATATTGATAGATAGTTTTAAACTTATACTTATTCGAAAAATATAAAATTTTCATTAAATCTTATCTTTTCTTTTTCCTTTTCATCTCCTGCTCTCTCTCTCTTCCTTCACTTTTCTTCCTTTATTTCCTTTTTTCCAACCGATGCTTCCTTTCCCTCTTCCTTTCTTCTTTTTTTCTTTTCTTTTCTTCAAATTTCTTCCACAAATCTCAAGATTAAAGCTATTTAGAAGAATAATCAAAGCTAGGAGAGAAGCTAGATGAAGGAAAACAAGTTAGAAATGTAAAGGAAGCTCAAGTGTACAAGTGTTCTAAAAAGATAAGTTGTTATTTCCTTGTTATCTTTGTTGTTTTATTTCTTTAATTGATGAATTGATGTTGAATTGGGTTGAGAGTGCTGTTTATTTATGTATTTGTTGGTTTAATGGTTGATGGAAGTTGGGGTTTGGTTGGAGGAAGAAGATGATGAATAGTGATTTGGAGTTGATGAAGTTTTGGAGATGTTTGGTGTTGTTTGAATGATGGGATGATCATGTAACAAGCTTTAGAGTAACTTTGGAATGAGTTTAAAGAATTTTAAGAAGTGTAAAATGCATTTGAAAACAGGGGATTTCGTCATTTTTTTGTTCCAGTGTACACAACCCGTGTACATGGCCGTGTAGGCCTTGAAATTCTTAAAAGTTGCTCTCGGGTCATTTTTTTTACCCAACACGGCCTCGGTACACGGCCGTGTACCCGGTCGTGCAGACTTCCCCTGTTTCGCAGCTCTTTGTATTTTAGCCATAACTTTTTCATCCGACCTCCGATTGAGGTGATTCAAGTTGTTGGAAAGCTTAAAAAGAGATCTACAATTTTAATGTTTTGAGTTTTTACAAATTCGAAACTTATAGATGCTTAAATTTTGATTCTTTCCAGCTGCAACACTTTTCAAAACAAAGTCAAAAACTTGTTTTTGTTTGTTAAATGTGTTTTTGCTTAGGAAATGGATCTTTTTGAGATAAAATGAGATAGATAAGTGATATTTGATGTGTTGAGTGAATTAATTCATGTAATTAAACATGGGTTAAGTAGATTTATAGATTTAACAAATAATTAGATTAAATCTAGAAGTTAGTTATAAAATGAACTTAGTTAACAAACTTAAGTTCAACTTGATTAAATAGACTTGAATGAGTTAAAATAAATTAGATTGAGTTAGTTTAATTACTTTGGCTTAGTAATTAGATTAAATGATTAATTCTAATGAGTTTGACTTAATGAACTCAATTAAACTAAAATGAACTAGATTTCTTAAGCTTAATCCACTTGGCTTGGCTTTTGAATTAAATGGCTAAGGTTAAGCTAAAATGGGTTAGTAACAAATAATAGAGTTAAATGAATGTGTTAGGGTGATCTTTGAATAACATGGGGAATATGCTGTTTCAAATGTTTATTTGCTTTGAATATAAATGCTTTTATGTATGAATGCTATATATATGCTATGTTTTGTGATATGAAACTATAATTAAAGTGAAAAGAAATACTTTGACAGACAAAGGAGAACTGTCCATATTTTAGCGGGGCGATATTCGCAGCCATAGTGGGGTTCCACATTAGTGTCTGATCAAATAGGAGTTAATAAAATGAGTTAGAGATTAGTGAATAATTGATATAAGTTCTTGTATGAATTTGATGAAGTGGATGATTAGTTTAGTTTAGTTTCTTATACGAACTCTTTCCATAACAGAAGTAGATATCTGATTTATCTTCTGGATTATCTTCTGAAATTTCCTTCTGAGGCTATGTTTGGATTCCATATTCAAGGTACGCAGTAACTAGCTTGTCTCTGTGTTAGGATAGGTATTTATGAAGACTATATATATAAAGAAAAACTTAATTGTGAGTGTTGATTTGTGTTTTACGTCGTTAAATCCAATCCCTGCCCAGGGTGGCATGAGTGCCTAGGGGCGCCCCCTCACAGATTGGGTGAGCCTGGGATGGAATTGGTATCCGGTTCGGGAGTGGCACCCTACTCAGATTGTGTTTTCTGTAAAATTATCTAGGAGATATAAGTATCCGAACTGCTTATATCAACCCCCTGAGCGTCAAGGTTGTTACTCAGGATCCCCCCACTATCCTTGTTGCCCGGAGTTTGAATACTCCCATGTTGATTTGTTTACTTTAAAGAAAGATAATAACTTGTGATTGTTGCATTTGCATTTAGTTAAGCTCGTGTGTCACTCCGTGTGTGATTGTGTTGCTGTGTACTGCGCTCCGGCTCATTCTTGTTGTTGTTATTCTTTTTACAGGTTTTGTTGTTGATAAAGACGATGTTGATGAAGTTGATGATGATGAGTTCTTGTTGATATTGGTAATGATGGATGATGAGATGATGATATGATGATGTTTCGCTATTGGTGATGTTTGTCTCGGGTTTTGGGCGATTCTGAAGATATGGGAGAATGAGTGAAGTGTGATAGGATCGAGATATTACTTATATTTTGTTTCTTCTTTTGTTTTGTTTTGTAAGAGGACTGGATATTTTTATACATTGTATTTTCTTTTAAGGGCTTGTTAATGCCCAATTGATTGTAAATAGTTATCTACCATAATAGTAGATCATAAAGTGTTTTTATAAAGTTAGTTTCTTAGAAAACTGGTTTGCTCTGTAGGGAGTAGAAGTTTATAAGTTGTTTTATAAAATTTGATTTTCTGCTCCTAAATCCAGTTATCTGAAAATCTAATTAAATGATTTCACAATCTAAAATTGGTTTAGCAATGTTCAACATAAACACCTTCTTTTAAGACAACCTTACGTATAATTCGTAAGAGTTATACGTGGTTGGGGACTTGATGTGCTTAATTTGAGAATTGAGCATGTCGGGTCTTTACATTTTCTCCAACTCATCCAATATATATATATATATATATTTTTGCAGATTTACATATATAAATTCTATTAAAATCACTTTCATTCAAGCTATAATGTAAAATATTCATAGCCATCTCATTTAAATCTAGTCTTTTCCAATCTTCATCAATATACTCTCTTTATTCTTTTCCATCAATCTTAAAGGGACCAATTTCTATAACATTCCATATTAATCAATTTGAGTTTTCAAGAATATTTTCATTCTACACTTCTAATAGGGATAATTTCCCCCATTTAGAAGTGGTGCCTATTAATATCTTATCCTTCTAGAAATCGTAGTGCATTTGATGCGATGATCTTTACTCTAAATGTGATTAAGCATAAGAAATTAGAGACCTAGCTCTGATACCAATTGAAAAACTTCTAATACACTAAGTAAAATACTCAAGAGAAGGGTGAATTGAGTAATTATGCAATTCTTTTCAAAAACTAGGATTAAGAACTATTCTACTAAACACAATCACACAAATTAACAATATATATAATGTCATAAGTAAAGAGATTAAGGTTGAAAGAAATAAGCTGGGGATTTTAATATGGAGTTCTACCTGCTTCCTAATCTCCACAATCACACCAATGCCTCTAAAGAGGTCTTCACACTCTTTATTAATCACAAAATAATTAATGCTCAAATGAGCTACACCCAATCAACAATACTTGATAAAACCACTTGAGTAATACTCTTTTACAAGATTACAAATAACACTCAAGGGTATTACTCACTTTTGTCACTCTTAATTTAAAGAAAATTTAAGAACTCAAGACAAATACAATGATTTGAGAAAGTATAAGACTTTAATAGCGATTTCTAAACTCAACAACTAATCTTCATCTGATAGAAAACATGTATGAATATGCTTCTCATTTAACTTACCTGTTATGCCTTGGACCAATAAATTTCATCTATAATTAATGTTGCAACGCCTACTTTTCTGGGGATTACTATCCGAATGATATTTGGCATCTTCACATGATATCCAAATAATGCTCCAAATCCTACAAGAAAAACATATACCAATCGAATGCCAAGCATTATTGTCTGACCAGTAGTGATAGGAAAAGCACAACCTTACTCTCAACAAGAATTAAATTGAGTAGCATCCAGACACTAAGCCTATAGTGTCCGAACAGTAAGTGTCTACAATGACACTTGCTAGAATGTCATGCAAACATTTGTCCAATTGTGAAGATAATATGTCTACTTGGTATATTTCAATGATTTATCCAATTTTCAAGATATTAAACTTTATAATTTGTCTCATCAAAATTATGCATTGATTTGATTCAATAAAAATCTGTTTTAACTAAAAATCACATTTTGATAGCTTAACATATTACTTATTTTCTCTTAGAAGCTATAACACCATGTGTAGATGCTCATCATGTTGCTCATCCAAAGTAGAGAACACTAAGATATCATCAATGAAGACTATCATGCACAAATCCAATAACGATCAAAACACTCTGTTCATCAAGTCCATGAAGATCACTAGTGCATTCGTCAACCCAAAAGATATAACCAAAAACTCATAATGACCATACCGTATCCAAAAGGCTGTCTTAGATATGTCATTAACTTTAATCCGAATTTGGTGGTATCCTAACCTTAAATCAACATGAGAAAACACTATTACACCACACAACTGATCAAACAAATAATCAATCCTTAGGAGTGGGTACTTGTTCTTAACTGTGACCTTATTCAACTCTCTGTAATCTATATAAAGCCTCATAGATCCATCTTTCTTTTTGACAAATAACACCTAAGCTCCCCATGGTAAAACACTAGGGCGAATAAACCCCCTGTCCAACAACTCTTGTAGTTGTGTTTTTAACTCTTTTAGCTCCAAAGGTGCCATCTTGTAAGGCGGTTACGATATTGGTATCGTTCTTGGCATCAAAGCTATGGCAAATTCAATATCCTGATAAATCATCAGGAAAAATATGAGAAAACTCACACACTGTTCGAATACTTTGAACACCCACTTTTCCATCCCTTTATCCAAAGAATACATTGTCCTCCTTTCTAACTCATCAACTCTTTCTCCCAACACTTCACCAGCTATTATTTCCCTTTGTTTCCCTTTGAGTACTTCCCTTGTGAACTCCACTCTTTTCTTTTTCTTGTTCATAAATGAAACTATCTTAAGTCGACAATCCACTTTAATCTTAGCAGCTGTTATCTAGGACATTCTTAGAATAACATCATACTTCTACATATTCACCACTATAAGGTCAGTAGTTGTTTCTTGATCATTTAGCCACAACAGACATCCCTTTATAACCTCTTGGGTAACAACCTTACCCCCCATGGGAGTCGAGATTCCGAAACCCTTCTTCATCTTCTCAATGCATAAGCCAACTCTTTTTACTAAACTCAGATTAACAAAGGAATGCATAGCACTAGTATCAAAGAGTACATATGCGGGGCTATCTTTCACTTGTATTGTTCCTGGTTACCATAGGTTTTCCTTGTTATTAGCTTAATTTAGAAAGCTTTTATTCCAATTATTTAACATACACTTACATCCATAACTCAAAATATAAGGTTAAGCACATACCTACTATTAAACTAGAATCTTCCATCTCATCTTCACTATATTCCTCCTCTGATCCTTCTGCTATGGAAGCCCCATGTGTAGCAAACATTCGCGTAGTACCTACAAATTTTCTTCCTTGATAACGTCCTTCTTTCTTGTCCTTATCTCCACCAGTTCCCTTAGACTATAAAGCTCCTCCTGATTAGGTCCTCTAAGGACAAGCAATTAATATATGTCCCAATTCGTTGCAAACAGAACAGGCAGCTCCTGGCCTTTTTGGGCAACCACTAACCATGTGCCCACTTTCTCCACAAAAGAAACATTGATTCTTCAGTTGAGGACAATCCCTTGGATAATAGGATCCCTTACACTTCCAACAAAGAAGAGCACTTTTCCCAAACTCTCCTCTTTGGATATCCCATTATGTCTTGAAGAACTTATTCCTTTCAAAGGTTGAACTTTCCCAAAACTATCATGTGGCCTCTTCCTAAAGGTTTGTCCTCTCTTTCTATACCTTTCTACCTCATACCTTCTAGTACTTTCAATAACTCACGCCTTTTCCACCAAAATAGAGAAATCTTCGATCTCAAACACAGCAAGCCTTCTCTAATAATGAGGCTCCAAACCGGCCATGAATGTCTGCCTCTTCAGTTTATCACTATCTCTAGAAGCACTTGGAGCGAACTACAACAACTTGTTAAACTCATGCTTGTACCCATCAATACTTTGCTTCCTTATGCGAGATTCATCAAATCTGTGTTATACTTCACTCTTAAGTTACTTGGGCAATACTCCTTCAGAAACTCTTTTCTAAAATCTTCCCACATGATTAGCTATGGTAAAACTCATTCCTTTGAGTCTCACCATATCCTAGCTCTTAACCTTAGTAAATATGTCCTGCATGGCACTTTAAGAGCATTAGGCACTTGAAACACATTAAAAGATCTCTTTACGTAAGCCAACTAATCTTCTGCTTCTTCAGGCCTTCCTTGAAACCCTTCAAAATATTTGTTGCACTTGATAAGCTCTAGAAGCATGTTTCTTTGAGGTTGTGGGAAAGGAGGCTGAAGGTACTACACATCATGTCTAACAAGAGGCGATGCTTGAATTTCAGCAGCTGACTTAATAGGTTGATCTACTTCTTCTAGTACAACAACCAGTAGCATTAGGGTTCGAGTTCCTTACGAAGCAACAACGGGTACAACACACAATTTAGTAGGGGCATCTACTAGAGCAGCTTGGGATTCTACTCGAGGCTATTACCCTCCTTGTAAAGCCTGCAGAATCGTGGCATTCTATTATTGTATAGCTAACAAGATAGATTCTAACCTTTAGGGGGTGGTGGTGCATTATGCGGTCTTAGTTACCCTTATCCAGTAGATTCCTGAGCTTAGGTTTGAACATCTGCCACAGGCAACTAAGCATTCCTTGCTCTTCTTCCTCATCCCCTTATTTCCAAAGCAAAAGGTTAGCCCCATTACTTCTCTTGTCAACATTAAACCAACCATACAACAATTAAACAGCACATAAATTGCAACAAAAGCCACACACAAAGTTACAAAACTTTCCTAAAGATCACTATGCCAACAACACACGTTCCCTTAGACTACCCCTTGCTCATCACGCAAACCTTACACTCCAAACTATAGGTCTATATAAGATTCTAGGTCCAACCAATTATAACTCCATAAAGGTCTTATGCATCTTTTAATTTCCCCATTCGTGCAACCTTAGCTCTGATAATAACTCCTGTCACCCACCCTCCCCCAAAGGATACCCTGAGGTTGTCAAGATAAGAAATTTCACATACATTTAAGATCTTTACAACAACAACTTCCTTACAAACAGCATAAGATCAACTTCCAACAAACTTACATCTTATAAGAAACAACATAAGATATTCTATACAAAAGATCTATATCCAACATCCACTCGAGCCTTAGACTTCCCCTTGGAGATCCACTACACCTTCATACCTCAAGCTTAGATCCACTCTAAAGATCCTGAAAGCATATAAAATATGTAGGAGTGTGAGCACACCATAGCTCAATGAGACAACAAAATCAAACCACACTTCAAACAAATACCACACAAGTTTTATTTACACTCATATGCAATATCACACCTAACCACATGTAATGTACAGCTTGGATGATCGAAATTCAAACTAATGCGGATTTACACCCTCCCTTGGGGGTTGAAGGGACCAATCTTAAGTAGTCCATAGCCAGAAGAGATTGAAAACTAAGGAAGGAGAAGATTTTCCAAAACTTACTTAGATATATACATATATATAATTACATACATTTTCAACATAATCTCAACTTCACCCTAGAACCATCAAAAACTCCCTAAATGTTAATACCATAAAAGTTGACTTTGACTCGACGATGCCCTTCAGTGCCTGTATAGTTCCACAGGGTCAATAACCCTATGTAACCCCACTCGGATGCTCCTAGAGTAATAAGGCATTACGACAGAATCGGAATATCAACATGTGATATGAGTACTATACAAATACAGCGTGCTATCGTGTAATGCATGTCAATTTTAGATTGACCGTCAGATAAGTCTTAGATCAAGTTATTAGTGATCATACAATATTCAGAAAATCAACAATAATTCATTACACATTAGCATCAAGAAGTTTGTTATTGCTTCTGTTATTAAAGCTTGTCACACATCCAAGCACCATACATCATACATTATCTTTATCCCCATACATAATCAGTTATGTTCATATAGAGACAAGTGCGACTGCATTACAAGCATAACATCTTGATAAGATTTAATTCACTCACCCATGCATCCTACTTAGAGATCGTAGTAGTCTTCGGGAAACACTAGGTCTTGATTGAAATATCTTATAGAACAACAAGCATTCATCATAAACACATAACAGAGAGGAAAGAACTCTTATAAGAACTTATGCATCCAAGATTTCTAATAAAAGCTTCTTAACTTATGCTCTTCTCTATCGCTTAGTACTTAAGTTGGGTCAAAGGTCACATTGCTACATAAAGCTAAGCTTGAGCCTATGCAAACAGGAGGTCGAGGGTACCTTAGAAAAGGTCGCGGGGTACCTTGCTTTAAGAAAACCATGTCGAACCTTAACAAACTGAGGGCCACGTGCTATCAAAGTGTCCGCAACATCATTGCAGGGTATGTCGAGGGCTCGATTATAGGCCACGACAAGTACTGTGCTCCAACACTTAAACTTGTTTTTAGCCGTGACAAGCTTTAGTGTCTATTGCGGGCAATCGAGGGCTCAACTTTAAGCTGCGACAGGTATTGTGCATTTTACATTTGATTTTATCTTAGGTACGATAACTCTTAGTGTCTGTCGTAGGCATGTTAAGAGCTCGACTTTTAAGCCTTGACAGATACTGTGCACAAAACTTACCCCTCGACACTTACGTAAAGCTTCCTACTAATCCAACTCGATGGCAAAACTAGGCCGCAATCATAAACAACAACAGAACAACATATAAACTTACTCGAAAACACTACTAACTCCTCCATAACATATCCTAGCATCAAAACACGCATAAAAATGACCTAAAACACAACAACAACCACACACTAATCTAACAAGAACTCTATCTTCTAAACCCTAACTTAGATCTAACATAAGAGCTTAGAGGGTAGATATAGCGTTATATTGCATGTTCTATTTTTCTTTATTTAGATGAGATAAAATAGCTTTTGTTTACAAACACTTGGAAAACATTTTTCATTTTAAGCCTAAACAAGCTTGCAGAACAGTTTTTTATCTATTTTAACGTTTCTTAGCAAACTAAGTTTGTTTTTTAGCATTTTAAAACATAATACCTTCTAAAAAAGATATTTTACCAGTAAATAGTGAAATGTGCACATGCACTGGTGTATTTAACAAAGATACTTTCTGTATTCGGTGAAAATAAGGCAAACGAAGATACCTATCGTGCTTTTTGAGATTGCTTCACTTTCTTTTTCCAGAACATTAATAGTGTAACTTGTAAACATGATCTTAGGGTTTTTCAAGCTAAAATGCAAAGGTTTGGAAGAAAGATTTCTGTACGAGTAAAAAAGAATATGTTAGAAAAGTAGCATTTTGAAAATATGTTGTTAATTTTCTAAAAACAACAATAATGCCCAATTTTTTTATAAACTTTCAAATCCCTTGTTACTTTTCTTTTTCGTAAAAGAAAATAAGTATGGTTTAACTGTGAATTGTCATATCAGCATTTGATGAAAAAAGCCTTATTTAAGAGAAAGGACGGTATATCCATACTTTAAAACTCATTGTAACAGCTTGCAATAAATTTATGGTACTTATGGAAAAGTTTTAATTATGAAATATAAAAAATCACTACCATGTTAATGTATGCAAAACAACACATTATATTACCAAAGAATATTAATTAATATAATACCAAACATTTATTATTTTACAAGATATAAAATTAGATTTAGATTTTAATTCTTTTGGAATTTTTAGCTCATGTTATGGCCAAAACCTGGGAATTACAATCACATCTAAGGTTAAGTCATCTTCTATTCTATC
The DNA here is from genome assembly GCA_024138025.1 of Combretum micranthum. Classification (NCBI taxonomy): domain Eukaryota; kingdom Viridiplantae; phylum Streptophyta; class Magnoliopsida; order Myrtales; family Combretaceae; genus Combretum; species Combretum micranthum. The sequence goes on along the minus strand of JAMXBD010000544.1, from coordinate 755,756 downwards.
ACATTAAACAAACAGTCACATAAACTAATCTCTTATACCACTCTATAAGGACCCAACGTACCTAATCTCTATTATTAGACATATCAAGTTTCCTAACCACATATAATACTTAAGTATTATACATAAGGTCGTCTGCAAAGGAGATGTTTATGATGATTGTTTGATTAATTTGATAAGATGCAAAACTTTATGAAACTACTCATCTAGGAGTAGATAACTTTGTATAAACTAATATAACAGTACCCTCAGTCTGGTACCTCAAGAGTTACAAAACCATACTTTTTCACATACATAATAGAAAAACTTAGGTACTTTGTATTACAAAACAGAGGCTTATGAGTAAGCCTTTAATCTATACTATTACATTTCAAAAACAAAGTCTTGTACGAGTCTTGTTCCAAGCAAACCGCATAGGTTGGTCTAAGAATCCTAGTCATCCCATTCCCCAAGAAATTCTTCAAAATCAGTACCATATCCTAAAGAATCACAGGATCCGTCATCATTGACACCTGTAGAAGAAAAAGTAAGCCAGGGGCCTAGTTTACAGCTACACAAGCCGTGCAAGGTGTCATAGATTCCTAAGCTAATGCAATGCAAGAAGTAATAAAATTATTTATCTTAATTTAAGTAAAATAATTCAACATTGGAGTATTCAAACTCTTATTACAATCCTTAGGGAACCTGAGGGTCCTAATTAATAGTAGTTGTTCATGGGTTAATATAAGCAGGTCGAATACTTATATCTCTTATATAACTTTTCAAAGATAATAATCTCATCTAGGTTTCAGAGCCTTTACTCATCTTTACCTAATTTAATCCATAATATCACCTAGTTCAATTGTGATGATATATGGAACTAAGTCATTTTATTTCCTCTTAAGAATAAGCTAATGTTACACCAACACCATTTCTATTATCGATTACCTCTTAAGCTACTTATAAATTGTCATTACATCATGATGGGGGTGGCCTAAACGTCTAAACTACCGTGCTTGGCACTGAGCAGGGTTGTCACTCCTCAGACCAAATCAAACGATATAAACATAACCAATTTAATCATTATTAAGCCAATATTTGGTTATAATCAATTTAGGAATGTCCATCCTATCATCCAACAATCAAGTTACTCCGTACCTAGATGAATAGAATTATCAGGTGAAAATTCTGCGTTCAAGCACAACTGATTATGGGAATCTATTAAAGAATATCATTTCATATAAAACAACATTAATCCATAATTGAACACCAAGTTATTAGACCTTCATCAAACTTAAGCAAAAATTTAAATCAGCACATAGCTTCATATACATACACATATAGGTATACACTTCACATTCCACTATTCATTTATTTATTTTTATGAGCAGCATCAGGGGATCTATCACGCACGTAACAGGGGTCGTGATGGATGTCATGGGCACCATCATGACCTTAATCAAGGGCTATGTTGCCACCTAATGGCCTTACCATGCTCGTGATAAGAGACCACGTCCCCTACCATGCCCATGATATAGGCCATGTTAAGAATTACGCCCGTGATATGCCTTTTTACAATTTTACAAAAGGCTTTCAAGAAGATCACGCCTAACGTCATGCCCGTGATCTAAGTCCTATCATTTGTCAAAAAGAAGTCAAAAGAAATCATGCCCCATGAAATGGCCGTGATCTCAGCCATATCAAGGTGTAAAAACACACAGAGGAGATCACAAGCCAGGTTACTATTGTGATCAACAAGGAATTTAAATTTCGAGGAGATAACGGCTTTGAATACGCTCATGAAGATCAGAGAATTGACCTTATAATGTTTATTTCAAAATTTTTCAAAGTCTTACATCCTTTAAATTATTGCTAAGATCTTATTTTTAGTAGAAACATGTTAAGACTAACTCACAATCAAAACATCAAACATCATCAAGTTCATTTACACACATATATCTATTATATATGGATGTATACAATAATATTTTAACTTGAGAACACAAGTTTATTATACTTGCTTTTTAGAGCTATTAGCAACTTAATCACTAAAGTTCAACCTATCTACCACTAACAATATCAATACATCCATTATTTCATTATAAGCTTCACAAATCATTTTCTCAAATAATTAGAGTACACATGTATATTTACATATCTATTCTTATATACATGTTGGTATATCATCAATTTGTCTAAAACATCAAAATTCTACTTCTACTCAGCATCAACATCAACTAGAACTTATATTTGCACAAAATATATAAGAAATCAACTTTACTTACTTGTTTAACTATTAGTATCAACCAAAGCTTCTCTTTCCTCTTTCCTTAGCTTGATTCTTACTTCTACCTATCCCCTACCTTGGTTCTTTACTTAAGGCCTTGTGAGTTAAGGTTTAGAAGTGATTTTGATGTGTGAAATTTGTACTTGTTTGTGTTAGAGAAGTGATGGAGAGATAGTCAGTCCTCGAGTTGTTTTAGATTTGATATTTTACATTTTATGCTTTGGTAATTATCTAAATTTTTTTCCTTTGACTTTTGAGGCATTATAAGGGTGTAGAAGAGCCTTTATAATCATAGGCTAGGGTTTAGGTTTTATTTATTAAAGGTAGGCTTATGTTTTTAAACAAAAATATGCAGCAAAAGAGGTCTTTTAGCTTAGGAAAAACAATACATCATATTATAGGACAATTCAACAGACACAACCCAGTTTTAATACATTTCAATGCTAGTAATTTGTCATGCCAACAATTAAAATTTCTATAGCTCAAATTATCATAATTAATTTATAAAATCAACAAACAAAACATATATGTTAATTAGTTTAGTATATTTAGTTTAGGTTATTTCATTCTCACTACCCCTCCCCCCCTCGTAAAGAAGTTTCGTTCTCGAAACTTATCGTACTTTATTAACCAAACAATTCAGGGTATTTCTATCTCAGAAAAATTTCTACTTCCCAAGCAGCCCCTTTGTTCTATTTGAGTGCTCCATTGAAATTTAACCATAGGAATCATCTTGTTTCTCAAAGTTTTGTCCATTCTACGCAATATCTTGATAGGCTTCTCAACTATGGTTAGATCTAGTCAAATTTCTAGTTGATTCGTGTCAATTATAGCATCTGAACCTAATATACATTTCCTTAACTAAGAAACATGAAAAACATTATGTATATCGGCCAAGTTTGAGGGTAAATCTAATTTATAAGCCATCAGTCTAATCCTTTCTAAAATTTCAAATGGACCGATATATCATGGGTTCAATTTTCCTTTTACCCCAAATCTAAATACTCCTTTAGTTGGAGATACTTTGAGAAACACATGATCACTGATCTCAAACTCTAAAGGTCTTCTTCTCATATCTGCATAACTTTTGTACCGGTCCTAAGCTATTTCATTCTCTGTTTAACAAGTTAAATTTTTCCTATTGCCTATTGTACTAATTCTGGACTAATCCAAGCTCTTTCACCTACCTCATCCCAATGTAAAAGGGATATACACTTTCTTCTATATAGAGCTTCATAGGAAGCCATTTATATTTTGACTAATAACTGTTATTGTACGCAAATTCAACCAATAGCAGATGTTTATCCTAACGATTTCTAAAGTCTAAAGCATACGCTCTTAGCATGTCATCTAAAGTCGTGTTAAATTGAATTTTTATACCAAGAGCTTCATGCAGACTCTTCCAAAAACGACTTGCAAACGTTATTTCCCTATCTAAGGTAATAGATGCTGGTATCCCATAGAGTCATACTATCTCTCGAATATATATATGTGTGTGTGTGTGTGTGTGTGTGTGTGTGTGTCATTTTCTCCAATCGACATCCGACTTTTAGTGGAATGAAATGTGCTTACTTAGTTAATATATCCACAACAACCCATATCATTTCATTTTTAGTCAAATTTATGGGTAATGCACTTACAAAATCCATGGTAATGTAATTCCATTTTTATTCTGGAATCTGCAATGGTTGTAATTTGCCACTGGTCTTTGATATTCGATCTTTACTTGTCAGCACATTAGACACTTTCATACATAATCTGCAATATCTTTCTTCATGTTATCCCATTAATAATGTTTCATCAAATCTTTATACATTTTGATGCTTCTTAGATGTATGGAATAAATTGATGTATGAGCTTCTTCATTATTTCTTTCCTTAGATCATTAATTATTGGTACATACATCTGATTCCCATGTCTATTGATTCCCTCTTCATCAAGTCTCAATTCTTTCCTTCTTTCATTCTAGATAGCATTAATTAACATTTTACCTTTTATGTCTTCTTTCTAACTTCTTTTGATCTTTTCCAATATCATGGTTTGTAAATTCAAGTTCGCCAACATAACATCAACTTTATCCCGGGTCACTACAACATCTAGTCTTCAAAAATCTTCTAGTATCTCTTTCTGACTAGTTATCACAGTAGCTACATTCATTTGTCTCTTTCTACTCAAAGCATTAGCAACTACATTTGCCTTTCCCAAATGGTATAGGATTTCAACGTCATAATCTATAATCAACTTAAGCCATCTTTGTTGTTGCATATTCAATTCTTTCCAAGTAAATATGTACTTTAAGCTCTTGTGATCTGTGAATATCTTGCATTTTTCACCAAACGGATAATGTCTCTAAAAGTTTCAAGGTTAGAATTACTGGTGCAAGCTCTAGATCAAAGACTAGATAATTCTTCTCATGTGGCTTTAATTGTCTTGATGCATAAGTTTTCACCCTATTGTCTTGCACTAATACACATCCAAGTCCTTGTATTGAAGCATCACTATAGATCACAAACTCTTTTTCCACTGACCGGTAGGCTAAAACGGAGGCTAATAATAACCTTTTCTTTAATTCTTGGAAACTCTCCTCACATTCATCATTCCACAAAAATCTCACATGTTATGCTAGTTGTTTTGATGACTAAGGATCTATAATTCTCACCTTGAAGGTTAGAGAAATATTTTGATCCATTCTTTACTTTTTGTTGTGTTAGTTGTTTTGATGAGGATTGTGCTTAGGCATATGAGAGATTTATTGAATGTGTAACGCCCTAAAATAAGGTATTACAACCCGCCACGTATCCTCTCTTTAATAGGACACGCTAAGGCTCTAATATCCACAAATATACAAATATCACCTATAAACGCACACATAGCGTATCTCATAGGATACTCAACACAACCTGTATAACCTGGAAACACAAATATACTTCATAACATTCTTGTTTAACATACAAACATCCTAATTGGCATAACCACAAGCCAACAATCCAACATAAAAACTAAAACTGTCTACAAGAGAAATCCTTCATTTGCAACTTAGTCTTCCAATGACAAAGGATCCAATAACTGTTCATAAAACATAATAATAAGCAAAATACAGTAAAATCAAGTCTTCAACATATCTAAACAATTCTTTTCTTCCATGAACCTGTAATCAATAAGTTTAACTCTCAGCTGGATAGTCAGGTCTATTATCGCCATCTCCTTACTCAAAGATCACATCATAACTAGAAATATCATATGCAATGTCTTCATCACCTATACCTGAAATTTTTTAAAAACGAGCTGCGAAGCCTAGTACGATAACTCCAATCCTTAAAAGCAAATGCAAATGCACACGCAATAGGTATATATATCAAATGCACTTAGTCTAATGCAAACAATCGGTTTGCTATCTTTTTACAGTCAACAAATCAACATAGTTAAGAAATATGTATACTCTAGTCTTGAACTCGAAGTAACTCAGACTCCTCTTTAAAAACAACCAATTCTTTAAAAATAAGGTAATTATATACATATATGGATGAGTGGGTACTCCCCAAACATCCCCATTTCCCCCTAATTCTATTAGAATCATATCAAAGCATGAGTCTACTAGAGACAACCTTACACTAAGATCATTAGGGTGCTTCACCAGTATCACTGTCTGCTAGGTCTTTACTAGTCAAAGCCAAGAACAACCAAGCAGACAATTATTAAGCCGAATAGAATTATGTTTATTATAAAGTTCTATCCCTACAACAAGTCAAGCAATACTAATCTTACAAGCGAAAAAAACAAGCAGGGATTGGTCATATTTTTCTCAAATTTAGGAATATAACTCAAATTCTCAAATCCGATATTAACAACAACAAAGACAACCCGAACTCTACAAACTCATATATCAACTAACAACAATCCCACAAACTCTAGATATCCTACTACAATATTTATACATACATCAACAGATATAAACACGTTATCAATATATCCTAACAAAAACCCTAACTTGACAAGAAATCTCCAATATCCGCACTGTTTACTCCGATCAAACTCCACAAAAATCCTCAAGAGCAACAACGAACCGCACAAAACTCCACAAATACCGAATATTTCACCAAAAACTTATTTGAATCACTAAAACCCGACTTGCATTCACCAATCACGGATCCCAACACGTGCTAGGGTTTCCTCACAAGGAATTGATCAGACCACAAAACCCATTCCTCATCCAACAAGGTCATATTAAACCTGAGATCTAAAGCTTGCCCACGTTTTCCTTCAAGAACATCCATAAAACCTTAAGTGATCATGCATAAATCCGAGAAAATAGGTTGTAGATGGATTAGGATCACTCACCTTTGATCAAACTCGCCTTAAGATGAAGCCTTAACACTTAGATATCAAGAACAAATCCTACACGCTCAGAGGAAGAAAGAAAATGAAGGAGAAACGTCTGTCGTATAACTGCTGCTCATGGTCATGTATTTATAGAATTTCACTCCTACGCCGGCATATTAAACCCCTACGCCGGTAGCGTAAGATCCTTAGGAGATGGCGTTCGACATATAACAAAAATGCTTCACGTTGTTCAAACATCAAATGCCGGTAAAACTCAAAGCAACACCGGCGGCGTTCGACTCTGACATTAGACAAAAGCATTCTGCCCAACTTCAACATTGGCAAAAACACACACACACACTCCACGTTCAACTCCAGCGTTTAAGAAATCTGATACTGTTCATAGTCTATGTAGCCTTTACGCCGACGGCGTTCTGCTTCCAGATGTCGGCGTTGCATCTGCAGAAAATTACAGAAGTTCCAAAATTTCACAACTTTCCCAAAACAAAATTAACCAAACTTAACTTGTTTATGGCTTTGATATAAGCTTATATATATATCATAACCCCTTTATCTTATTTTTCTGTGTTACATCTCTCCACTCCTTAAAAGAACTTTCGTCTTTGAAAATTTCCTGGATGATAGGAAAAGCTTGGGATATATGGCTCTCATGTCCTCCTCCAGCTCCTAGGTTGCTTCACGCTCTGTTTGATTAGTCCATTGTACTCTTGCATATCTGATCACTTTGCTTCTCAAAGTCTTCTCTTTAGTATCCACAATCTTTATCGATTTTTCAACTGTTGTAAGATTCGGCTGTACTTCAAGCGGTTCCAGAGCTACTAGCTCATTCGGGTCTCTGACATACTTTTTGAGCATGGATACATGGTACACATTATGTACCCTCCAAATCAGGCGATAAAGCCAATCTATAAGCCATGTCACATATTCTCTTTAAGATCTCATATGGTCCCACATATCAAGGATTCAACTTCCCTCTTAATCCAAATCTGACAACTCCCTTTGTTGGTGATATCTTTAGCAAAACATGCTCACCCACTTGAAACTCCAACGGTCTTCTTCGTTTGTCTGCATAGCTCTTTTGTCAACTCTGAGCAGCTTGTAGTCTTTGTCTAATCAAACTGACCTTGTCAACTGCATCTTGAACCAATTCTAATCCCAATAATTGTCTTTCCCCTACTTCATCCCAATGAATAGGTGATCTACATTTCTTGCCATAAATTGCTTCATACGGAGGCATACGAATCGACACTTGATAACTGTTACTATAAGGAAATTCCACTAATGGAAAAAGCTCATCCTAACTTCCTTTGAAATTTAACACGCATGCCCTCACCATGTCTTCTAATGTTGGATGGTCTTTTCAGATTGCTCGTCTGTTTGAGGATGATAAGCTATACTGAAGACAACCTTTGTACCCAAAGCTTGATGTAGACTTTTCCAAAATCTCCCAATAAATCTGGTATCCGTATCTGATACGATGGTTACTGGCACTCCATGCAGTCTCACAATCTTCTTAATGTACAACTATGCCAAACACTCTAACTTATACCCAACCTTAATAGGTATTAAGTGAGCTACTTTTGTAATACAATCCATAATGGCCTAAATCGAATCAAACTTATCTCTTGTCTTGGGTAAAGCGGAAACAAAGTCTATTGTAATATGTTCCCACTTCTACTGTGGTATAGGCAATGGTTTCAACTCACCTGCCGGTCTTCTATGCTCAATGCTTATCATCTGACACATGTGGCACTTTGATACATATTCCATTATCTCTTTCTTCATGTTATTCCACTAGTACAACTTCTTCAAGTCCAAGTACATCTTGTTTCCTCTAGGATGAATGGAGTAACTGGAATAATGTGCTTCCTTTAACAATTCCTTCTCAAAGTCTTCTTGAACTAGCACACACAATTTCCCTTTGTATCTAACAATACTGTCATCATCTAAATAAAACTCTGGCGCTTGGCCCATATCCATTCTTCTCTTTATATCTAGGATACTCTGATCATCTATCTGAGCTGTCTTGATTATGTCCACAAGTGTAAGCTGAATTCTCATGTTAGCTAAACGTTCACCTACTTGTCTCGTGACTATCTCCAACTCAAACTTCCTCATATCATCAAGCAAATGTCGTTCTGTAATAATCAAAGCCGCAAGATTCTCTACTTTCTTTTTATTCAAAGCATCAGCCATAACATTTGCCTTCCCTAGATGATATTGGATATCAATGTCGTAGTCTTTTATCAGCTCTAACCATCTTTGTTGTCTCATATTTAACTCTCTTTGTGTAGAGATATACTTTAAACTTTTGTGGTCAGTATATACTTTACACCTTTCCTCATATAAGTAGTGTCTCCATAGTTTCAACGCATGTACAACTGCTACTAGTTCCAGATCATGAGTAGGATAATTCCTCTCATAGGGCTTCAATTGTTTAGAAGCGTATGCGATTACCCTGCCTCCTTGCATCGGCACACATCCTAATCCCTGAATAGAGGCATCGATGTATATTGCATGCTCCTCACCACTCACAGGTAAGGCTAACACTGGAGTTGACACTAACTTGTCTTTCAACAACTGGAAACTGTTTTCACATTTGTCACTCCACTCGTACTTTACTCCCTTCTGTGTTAACTTGGTCAATGGACTGGCAATCTTATAAAAATCTTCCACAAATCGCCTGTAGTACCTTACCATTCTCAGAAATCTTCTGATCTCTAACACAGTCTTGGGTCTTGGCCATTCAACCACTACTTTGACTTTCTCAGGATCAACTGATATCCCACTACCATTTACCACATGCCCTAAGAAAGATACTTGTTCCAACCAGACTTCACATTTGGAGAACTTAGCATACAGCTTCTCCTCCTTCAATCTGTTTAGAACTAACCTCAAATGTTCTTCATGCTCCTCTTTATTCCTGAAGTACACTAGCACATCATCAATGAATACCACAACAAACATATCAAGGTACTCCTTGAAAACCTGGTTCATCAAGTCCATAAACACTGCTGGTGCGTTGGTGAGTCCAAAAGGCATGACCACGAACTTGTAATGTCCATACCTTGTCCTGAAAGCAGTCTTCTGCATATCTTCGGCTTTCACCCTCAACTAGTGATATTCAGATCTCAAGTCTATCTTTTAGAACACTAAAGCCCTGCTAACTGATCAAACAGATCATCAATTCTTGGCAACAGATACTTGTTCTTTACTGTCACCTGATTCAACTCTCTGTAGTCGATACATAATCTCATGCGTCCATCTTTCTTCTTAACAAATATAACTGGAGCTCCCCAGGGTGAAACACTGGATCTAATGAATTTCTTCTTCAATAGATCATCTAACTGCTCTTTTAAGTTTTGCCAGTTCTGTAGGGGCCATTCTATAAGGAGTCTTTGATATCGGTGTAATACCGAGTATCAAATCAATTCCAAACTCCACTTCTCTCATAAGTAGTAATCCAAGAAAATCCTCTGGAAAAACTTCTAGAAATTCACATACTACAAGTATATCAAACAAGACTAATTCTTGCTTATCCTCTTACACCATAGAAGCCAAAACCAATCTCCTCTACAGTTCATAGGTAGGTAGAACTAGAGGTCGCTGCACTACCAGCTTATAAGCAAACTAGTCTCCATCAGATAAATTGAACTCCACAACTAGATTGTGGCAATCTATCACCACATGGTACTTTGCTAACCAATCAACTCCCAAAATCATGTCAAAATCCATCATGTTTAATACAATCAAATCCGCAGGTAGATGCCTACCTTCTATCTCAATATCCACATCCCTACATACCCTATCCAACACGGATCCACATCTCAAAGGTGTACTAATAGATACGTAATCAGATATGTGCTCAACAAATAAACCACATACATCCACAAACGATTCAAAAACACAAGAAAAGCTAGCACCAATATCGAACAATACAAATGCACCATGCTGGAGTATAGGAAACATACCCGCTATAGTGTCTATACTGGATGTCTCACACTCTCACTACACTAAAGAGTGTATACCTTTGCTGGTGCTCGCTGTTCCTGGCCAAAATAAACTCTGCCAAACTGCCCTCCTTTGTAATCCACTGCTCGGTGTCCTCTCTGTCCATACTTAAAGCAGAAAACCTGTAGAAGGAGCCTATCGTTACAAACACTACTCTTATGTCCAAGCTTCCTATAAGAAAAGCAAGCATTTTCCACCCACTTACAATCCTTCAAGTCATGTAGCCCAAGGCATCTAGGGCACCTCTTATCAAAATTCTGTACCACTAATGTGAAAGTCTAAGTAACGGGCCTCTTCCCTTTGTCCTATGCCAGAACATTAGCTGCTAATCTCTTGCCCAATAAGATCTGATTTCTCTTAGGCTCTCTGCTCTTAATCCTATTCAAGCCCTGTTCTACTGTCTTGGCCTTATTCACAACTATTTAATAGTTGCTCAAATCCATCAAATTGACTTGATACTGGATCTCAAGCTCCAGTCTAGTAATGAACCTACTAACTTTGGCTTCCACACTCTCCTTCAACGCATTAGGTAGAAAACTCATCAACTTGTGCAGTTCAACCTCATATTCCTCTACTAACAATTTCCCTTGCTGTAGAGTATAATACTCCTAAAGCATTCTCTGTGTGACACTATCTAGAAAAAAACTCTCTGAAGAAAGCCTGGTGAAAATCCTACCATGTCAGTCCTGGCACGTGTCTTCTGGTGCTCATCCATCAGTTATTTGCTCTTTTAGTCAAATAGATAAGAGGCATACTCAACCCTCTTGTTCTCTGGAATGTCCAGAGTAGAAAAAGACTTCTCAACTTCTTCCATCCATAACTGTGCCTCTAAGGGTTACCTGGTACTGGCTCAAACTTAGGCATTAGGTCCATAAATTTGTTTAGGCTAAGAACATTTATATGTCTAGCCCCATTACTTCTATTCCCATTCAGCGTTTGTGTCTCCTGTCTCCGAGCCTCAGCATTAGCCTAGACCATCTACATATCTCTTCTCATAACCTGCCGTTGCTGTCCAACTACTCCCAACAAAGCATTCACAGCTTGCATATGCTGCACAGCATCAACTGTACCTACTGTCCTATAGGTAGTGGTGATAATAAATTCTCATTTTGAGCCTGCTGCTCATTTTCCTTCTCTTCAGGATTCCTTCTTCTTGGAGCCATTCTAAAACAACAAAACACCATAAGATTAGATAAGGGTATCCAACTTAAAGATCAAAACTTAAAATCTAAAAGACAACAACAACTTAACTAAGCAACAAACCTATAATTCTACCCCACTCATCAAATCTCACCATCCTAAGAAGTCAAAACTTAAATCTATAAGATTCAAAACCTATAGCTCTTATACCAATTAAGCTATAACGCCCTAAAATAAGGCATTACAACCCGCCATGTGTTTTCTCTTGAATAAGACATGCTAAGGTTCTAATATCCACAAATATACAAATATTATCAATAAATGCACACATAGGGTATCTCATAGGATACTCAACACAACCTATATAACCTGGAAACATAAATATAATTCATAACATTTCTATTTAACATACAAACATCTTAATTGGCATAACCACAAGCCAACAATCCAACATAAAAACTGAAACTGTCTACAAGAGAAATCCTTCATTTGCAACTTAGTCTTCCAACAACAAAGGACCCAATAAATGTTCATAAGACAAAATAATAAGCATAATACAACAAAATCAAGTCTTCAACATATCTAGTCACTTCTTTTCTTCCATGAACCTATAATCAACAAGTCTAACTCTTAGCTGGATAGTCAGGTCTACTATTGCCATCCTCCTGATCAAAGATCATATCATAACTCGAAAGATCATATACAATGTCTTCATCACCTGTACCTGAAATTTTTTAAAAAGTGAGTTACAAAGCCCAATACGATAACTCTAATCTTTAAAAACAAACACAAATGCACAAGCAACAGGTATATATATCAAATGCACTTAGTCTAATGCAAGCAATTAGTTTGTTATCTTTTTATAGTCAACAAATCAACATATTTCAGAACTATGTATACTCTAGTTCCGAACTCGAAGTTGCTCAGACTCCTCTTTAAAAACAACCAACTCTTTGAAAATAAGGTAATTATATACATATATGGATAAGTGGGTACTCCCCAAACATCACCATTTCCCCTAATTCTACCTGAATCATATCAAAGCACGAGTCCACTAGGGACAACCTCACACTAAGATCATCAGGGTGTCTCACTAGTATCACTGTCTGCCAGGGCTTTACTGATCAAAGCCAAGCACAACCAAGTAGACAATTATTAAGTTGAATAGAATTAAGTTTATTATAAAGTTTTATCCCTACAACCAATCAAGCAATACTAATCTCACAAGCAAAAACAACAAGCAGGATTGGTCGTACCTTTCTCAAATTCAAGAATACAACTCAAATTCTCAAATCTAATATCAACAACAACAAAGATAACCCGAACACCATAAACTCCTATATCAACACCAATAACAATTCCACAAACTCCAGATAACTGTTACAACATATATACATACATCAACAGATATAAACACATTATCAATATATCCTAACAAACATGAATTATCCAAAAACCCTAACCTAACAAGAAATCTCTGATATCCACACTGTCTACTCCGATCAAACTCCACAAAAATCCTCAAGAACAACAATGAACCGTACAAAACTCTACAAATACCGAATATTTCACCAAAACTTGATTTGGATCGCTAAAACCCGACTTGTATTCACCAATCACGGATCCCAACACATGCTAGGGTTTCCTCACAAGGACTTGATCAAACCACAAAACCCACTACTCATCCAACAAGATCATATTAAACCCAAGATCTAAAGCTTTCCCACGTTTTCCTTCAAGAACATCCATAAAACCCTGAGAGATCATGCATAAATCCGAGAAAACAGGTTGTAGATGGATTAGGATCACTCACCTTTGATCAAACTTGCCTTAAGATGAAGCCTGAACACTTTGATATCAAGAACAGATCCTATACGCTTAGAGGAAGAAAGAAAACGAAGGAGAAACGTCTATCGTATAACTGCTGCTGGTGTTCGCGTATTTATAGAATTTCACTCCTATGTCGGCAAATTAAATTCCTACGCTAGCGGCGTAGGATCCCCTAGAGACAGCGTTATACGTACAATAAAAATCCTTCACGTCGTTCAAACATCAAACGCCAGCAAAACTCAAGGCAACACCTGCGGCGTTCGACTCTAACATTAGACAAAAGCATTCTGCCCAACTTCAACACCGGAAAAAACACACACACACATACACTCCGGCGTTCAACTCCAGCATTTAAGAAATCTAGTACTATTCATAGCCTACGCAGATGCCGGCATTACATCTGCAGAAAATTGCAGAAGTTCTAAAATTTCACGATTCTTTCGCAAAACAAAATTAACCAAACTCAACTTGTTTTGCGGCTTTAATATAAGCTTATATATATATATATATCATGACTCATTTATCTTTATTTTATCTTATTTTTCTTTGTGTTATAGAATGTTTAAGTTTGAAGGTGTTGATAAACTTCCTTAAGTAAGACAATGCTTTTATAATCCAATTAAGGAGTCACATCTCTTTGCTCAAAGATGATGATGGTAAGTTACGATGATCTATTTCCAAAGTCATGGTTGTATGATCCAATTAAAGTCTCCATTGAAGCACTTAAGTTAGAGTGGTGGGTTTTGAATTAGGCCCCTTTATTCTTGTGATGTGATTGGGAATTAATTACCCTATGCTCATGACATGAGCTACGTATTGTACTTTTCTTTTTGGATTGTACTAAAAACCACTCACCATATGGCTCTAAGCTAGTAGTAAATGATGATTTTAGAATATTTATTAGAGAAAAATTAACTTCAACAATATTGTTTTATATAAATCCCTTAGACATGCTAGTTGCATCTATAGAAACAATTGCATTAATGGCTTCTACATGTTGCATGGCTATAATAATTTATATTGTGGTGTATATCTTCTTTAATATTTCAAAAGGATTTGCATAAGAGCTAACATATTTATCTATTGCATAAGCTAAGCTTAGGATTTATGTTTAGTGCACCCGCAAAAATTGCAAAGTTAGGATTTCTTTACAAAAGATATCATACCTTTGCTTGTCAATTTGTATAGTGTGAATAAGCAGCTCATGTGAGTTGACATGAACACAAATCCAATAAAAATTTTCTCTCTTACCAATAACTATACAAGTATTAATACAAAAGAGAGGTCCTATAGCCTCTCAAATTTGTTGCAAAGCCATAGGCGAATAATATACCAAGGGTAATTCTCTTATTTATATCTAGACTACCACTAAGCTAGAAAGTTTGTGTAAATTTTGACTCATATCACTATATAGTTAAAAAGTGCCAAATGATAAACAAAAGGTCATCTTTCATTATGGTCTTAAAATCATCTTGATTAGAAAACACAATAATAGTAACCTAAACCAAAACTAATTGTGTTAAAATCTCCAATAGAAGACCAAATAGATTTAATTTTACTATTCAACACTTTGTGACCTACAGAAAGCCCATATATTTTGATGATTAATGCATGTATCCAAGAGTTTTATTCTACTCTTCTTTCCTCGAGAAACTAGTGGTGCTATAACCAAAAGGAATCACTAGATTCATCTGCATGTATGTCCTCAAAAGAATTTAAATCAGGACAGCAATCACCATCCATTTCTACATAGCAATAGTGTCTTTATAAGAAGGGTATGTATGGATCATTGACGGTACAACTTCATGCATAGATTGGTGAATTATAGGTTTGATATACCGATGCTAATGCAAGTTCTTCAAAATTATTAATTGGTCCAGGTAGATTCATGACAAGCTTTGCATCAAAAGAGGAGTGAGAAAGCAGCTTCAAGTATTTCTTTTTCCTAACTAACAAGGAAGAGGAGCTAAAGGGTAGAACAAGGGGAGGAAAGGCAAGGAGAGAGAATGTGAAGAAAATACTAAGTTCTTTAATGTTATAGATGTTGCTAAACTTTTTGTATGATGTTTATTTCCTTGATCGAGCTAAATTTTTTATTTAACAGATAAACTTGTCTTTTGAGTAAGGTACCTGACCAATATGGATGATTTGTATTTTCATAATAAAATGAAAAAGATTTGAACATGATGAATGGACAACGGTTGAAAGTTTCATGATGCACAATCAATATTATAAAAAGTAGTTCATACGATGAGATTTTTAGTATTATTACATCAACTTTTATGTGTTGCATTATATGATTAAAAATTTATATTTAATACTTTAAAGTTAGGAAAATTTCAAATAACCCTCTATACATGACCTTAGCCCAAATACACCCATGTAATTTAAACATCTCCTAAACTTTGGTTGTGTTTTCTTAACTTAAAACTACAATGTCCTTTTTTATGTCAATTTAAAATTTATGAGGGTTACAATATTTGGAAATTTAGAGGGTGTATCTATAATTATGTTAAAGTTGAAGAGAGTTATAATTTTTCTTAAACTCATATCTAATATCATTGCTTTCCCTCCTTTATTAGGGATAATTTTGTTAATACCTTTTTCATTATGAGTTTATCAAGTTGTATAAAATAAAAAGAAAAATTAAACCAAAAAACACCAATAATTAGAGGTAGGTTCAAATAAAGTATTGATATTTTGAGCAATTAAATATATGAATAAATGTTTCACAAGATTTTCCAAATAAAGGTGTTAAATAGTTAAGAAAGTGAATCAACATTTTAAGTATGGTCACAAATTGATAAAAAAAGAAAGGGGATTTCTTATTTACACTAAAGCTGGCAATTTAAGAGCAAGTCCACGAATTCAGACACGACACGACATGATTATAAAAGGGTTTGGGTGAATAAAAATCAACATGAATAATAATAGGTTAAACTTAAAAACGACACAAATTTAAATGTATCGAAGTTTGGATTTAGCACCCAAAAACATTTATAAACCCGTGAACCTATTAAAATGTGTTATTATTGTTTTGTATGCTTATTTTGTTAAAATATAATATTATTGTATCTAACTAAATTATAAATGGCAAAGCAATTCATATAAAAAAAAACAAATTATATATATAGGCATATCATATTATAAATTATATATAAAATGTACATATGATATATATAAAATATAGATGTGATTTGCAAATAATATATATAATTTTTATATTAATATAAGGTTGATTTATTTGCTACATATGTAGCATATATACATATATACGCAGCATATACCATGTAATATGTAAACTAAATATTTATAAGTAAATATTTATAACAGTTATATGTATAGATATAACAGACATATAATAAAATCTATAAGTTATAAGTACATGATCTATATGTTATATCAAAATTATGGATACAACATATTATATAAATATCTATATTAAAATGGAGATTGCATTTAAAAAATTATAAAATGTGTAGATTGTATATGATACATATATGTAACTACATATAACATATATTGCTTTAATATATATAAATAATATATATGTGGCATAACATATATATAACAATATTTATAATGTACATGTGTGTGTGTATATACATATCTATACATATATAAGAGATATGTCACAATACATAATGGATAAATTATAAGTTCATTTTAGGTCAACATTTGAGGTATAACTTCATTAAAGATATCAATATTTTGGGTGGTTAAGAAAAATATCAACATTTTGTAAAGTGGTTAGATAAGGTATCAATAATTGACCATTGATAAAAAATTAAAGAATTCAAACGTTGATACCTTAAATGAACTTTACAAAATATTGATAACTTATTTGATACACTTTGCGAGACATTTATACCTTTTTTTAAACTATTATACCTTAAATGCAATTTCCCCATAACATTAATACTTCGAGTGTAATTTACCCAATGCATAATTAATAGAGATGGTATCACAAATAGTACTTAAACTTTGGCAAAATATTAATTAAGTACTTAAACTTTGAAATTGATCAATTTAGTATCTAAAAGAACTTGATGAAAGTATTATTGGCGTACACGAAAAGTTCTTTGAGGTATTAAATTGATAACATCAAAGTTCAGGTATTAAATTAATCAATTTCAAAATTTAGATAACTAATTATATATTTTGTCAAAATTTAGGTATTATTTATAATATTAACCCTAATTTATATGTTATATGTGTGTATAGATATGTTATGATTCATTTTTACATGAAATGAATATGCTTTATGTGTTATAAAATATTGATCATATGTAACATAATACATTTTATATATAACATATTAACATTTATAATACGCAAAGATTATATAAATAAACATATAACTTAAAGAGTATATATAAACTATAAATTATGTATAGGTTAATGTCACAAATGGTCCCCAAGCTTTGACAAAATATGCAACTAAGTACTTGAACTTTGAAATTGATCAACTTAATAGCTAAAACAAATTTTCATAT
This sequence comes from Combretum micranthum, assembly GCA_024138025.1. NCBI lineage: Eukaryota > Viridiplantae > Streptophyta > Magnoliopsida > Myrtales > Combretaceae > Combretum > Combretum micranthum. The sequence continues at coordinate 737,675 of JAMXBD010000544.1, read as the reverse complement.
ATACTAATAATACATTTATTAAGCTCTTTCAAGTACTAATAGATCAATTTTAAAATTTAGGTACCTAATTGTATATTTTGTTAAGGTCTAGATGCTATTTGTGATATTATTCCATTATGTATAACATATATTATATAGATATATATCATAATCTATATATGTATATCACATAACATGTGTAATAAAAATTTATAATCTATATGTGTATGTATGTAAAATATTTATATATATAAATAAATTTACATGTTATAAACATAATATATATATGTGTGTGTGTGTGTGTTATAATTTTTATTACCTAAATTGTATATGCTATATATGTGTATGTTTGCATTATAATATATAACTAGATCTACCTAAGACAATAACTATTTCAATACATTAACCTTCCAAGATAATAGAGGATATTTGAATTATAACAGAATCTATATATTTTTATATGTCTTATCGATCAATAAATATATTGATACAAGACATGATACAAACAGGTCAGGTCACAAGTTGAGGTTTTTGAAATAAAGATATGAGACACGATACGATAACACATATTGTCAACATTAATCTATACCATTTTATATAATGTTGGTTTTTTTTTTCAACCAATTTAAAATATTGATTCCTTATTTGACACACTTTGTAAAATACGAATACCTTAAACTTATCCCAAAAGCTAATATATCATAGTGAAAAAAAGCATAGTATTCTTAATAAAGGAATAAAAGCTTCCTTAAAATTGATAATATGTGATAGCAAAATCCACTTTTTTCAATTTCATTAGCTTATTATCAATTTTAGTCATTGATAATATATATACATGGTCAATTTACTAAAAGATATCAATATTTGAGAATAAGTCCATTTAAAACATTTATATTTCAAATGGTTAAAACGAGGAATTAATATTTTGCAAAGTAAATCAAATATGGCATTGATTGAAAAAAATGAGGAAAATTAAATAAAAAACTTTACCGATATCTTAAATGAACTTTGTAAAATGTTAATAATCATTGATCTATTTTACAAAATATTGATTTTTTTTAATCACTGGAAACATTAATACATTTTGATGTAATTTACTATATATATAAATTTTTAATAAAAATTAGAGTATATATGCTTTGGTGTTTATATATTTAAAGGCAACTTGCAAGGTCAGTTGATATGTCTCTAAAATTACTTTAGAAGGATGGGTTTACTTTAACATGGAGTAGGTCTTTCATCATTATTTAAATTAAGCATCAAAACTCTCTTTCTCCCTCTAATCTTCAAAGTAGTCCTTTTTCCCAATGTTGTCGAACCTAGATCGGCTTGGATGGTTCGACCAGATTTGGCCATGACAGTAGGCCGTTCTAAGCAGTTGGACTAGGAACCAACTAATCTAAATCGATCGACTAGGCTAAAAAAAACTAGAATTAAATGTATTCATATTATATTATAAATTTATAAAATATAATAATTATATTATATTTTCTTCTCGTTTTAAGGTACATATACATTTTAATTACATATACATCGTTTTAATAACTAATTGATCAATTTGATTTAAATATGGATTTAATTGAGTAATATCATATACATTTTTCCTTTTTAAATATGTATCTTATATCTTTACTTCGTATTGATCCTGATTCGACCCTTCAACTACTAATTCCTTAACGTGTTCAGATCCAGGTCCAATTCCAACAAGACTACTTTTACCTCAATACTTCCTTTTTGTACACTAATTATATTACCCTCTTGCATAAACTTTTAAAAATCCACCTTCTCTTCACTTTCCTTATGTACATCATTTTACATCATGTTAGTTTATTTTTTTTAATTATTTAAAATGTTGATTACTTATTTAACTTATTTTATGAAAAGTTAATATAATTTTTTTTAAACCACATGATTGTTAATATATCATTTGAACTTATCTCAAACATCGATATCTTACAATGCAATTTACCCTAAGATTGAAGGTCACAATCAAAACCAAAAAAAAAAAAAAAACATAGTATCTTTACTAATGGAATAAGAGCTCCCTTAAAATTAATATAATATGTGGCGAAAGCAAACTCTTCTAGTTTCATTAGCTTATAATTTATTTTGGTCATTGATAAATTGATATACCATATATATATTATATATATATATAAACAGAATGCTTATTTAAGGAAAAAAGAAAAGAAAACCCTTCCTTATAAAGTAAGTTTGGGGACTTGTCAGATGGAAGTTGCCTTTAAAAATAGATTTTATTCATAATCCCACAAAGCCATTGCTTTTTCCTCCCCCTAACTCCTTAAATAGGTGGTGGATCTTTCATCGTAGTGCAGGCTTCAGCCATCAAATTCTCTCTCCTCCTACTCTCTCTCTCCCCTCCACAAATCCTTTTTGCGCACACACTAAATTATGCTACCCTTTTGCATATACCTATAAAAACCGACTTCCCCCCTTCACTTTCCTAGTATCCGTCTTAACCATTCCTTCAAGCTTATACCTCTCTTCCCCTCCGAACAAAAACAAAGGCCGTACAGGCCCTACTGCCCTTCAGGTCGCCGCATATTTAATGATAAAGGTATGGTTTTCCTAGTCCTAGTCCTAGTCCTAGTCCTACCTAGCTAATCATAACTTAACCATTTCATTCCTCTTTTACATACTTCATTAAAATTCCCATTATATTTCCCATTTTATCCCAAGTTTCTTTATTTTAATTAAATTACTAGCTCATTTGGTGTTATATAAGTATAATATTAATGCCAGCTATAAAGTCACGATGGCCTAACTTGCGTGACCTATTCTTGTGCAGCTTTGCAGGCATAACATGAAAATTGTAATGTCAGCTGCCTGTAAACAAGCCCCATCATTCCCCAGGTATCAAGGAGGGATCAAACTCGATCCATCTTACCGGCGAAAAGATAAGGTGGTGTTCGTCATGGGCGCCACCGGAACCGGCAAGTCGAGGCTGGCAATCGACTTAGCGAGGCGGTACTCTGGAGAGGTCATTAATTGTGATAAAATGCAAATATACAAAGGCCTTAACATTGTTACTAATAAAGTCACTGAAGAAGAGTGCCAAGGTGTCCCTCACCATCTATTAGGCTTTGTAGAACCTGATTCTGACTTCGAATCGAATGATTTCCGACACCATACATCCATGGCTTTAGAATCAATCAACGGACGATTCCGGCTTCCAATAATTGCTGGGGGATCGAATTCCTTCATCGATGCTCTGGTAAATGGTGACCCTCAATTCCTAAGGACGTACGAGTGTTGCTTCCTTTGGGTTGATGTCCAAAAACATGTCCTAAACTCATTCCTGTCGAAACGAGTCGACAAGATGGTAGCAGCAGGGTTGGTGGACGAGGTTAGGAAATTTTTCGATCCTAGGAAGGACAACACGAGAGGGATCAGACGTGCAATTGGGTATGGTGAACTAGAAGAATTCCTGCAAAGTGAAGAAACTGCCGATGATGAGACCAAGGCAAAGTCTCTTGAGGCAGCTATCGAGAAAATGAAGGAAAACAACATTGTTTTGGCTTCTCGACAGGTAGGAAAAATTCATAGGCTTAATAGGCTGTGGAATTGGCGCATACACCAAGTTGATGCCACTCAAGTGTTCCTAAAACGCGGTGAAGAGGCTGATGAGGCTTGGAAGAGACATGTGACAGGGCCCAGCACAGTCATAGTTAAAAATTTCTTATTCAACCATCATCCCATGTCCACTATATTATCGCCAGAGGCACCAACAACAGCATCTATAATCACTACTCCTGTACCGATGCCGGCTGTGGCGGCTGCAACTCATTAGCAAATAGTAGCAATACAACAAATTCACCGAGAGGCACACGACCTAAGGGACATTTTCCTCGACGATCAGGAAAATGTCAACTAGATAACAAAACATGACCAGGAAAATTTTTTTACTTTCTCTCCCATCATAAGTCTTGTGGAAAAATTTGAACAAGAATAAGGAAGAGAGAATTACTTGCGGGAATTGGAGAGAATGGAACCGCGCTATCGAGTTTTTTAAGTACATTTTTGCATCTGGTGGCCGTGCAGTTTGAGATCAAATATCCTTTTTTTTTTTTCTTTTTTTTTTTGGGGGGGGTGAATTCAGGAGGCTCTTCTTTCTCTTTCTCTTTCTCTTTTCTTCTTCTTTTTCTTCTTCTTTTTCTTTTTCTTTTTTTTCCAAACACTTTTCACTTCCATTCCGTACTGCGAGTGTGAAAGTTCATAAATAGGATGCAGAATAAAGCTTAAGTGGAGCCATCGTGATTCTTGACATGAGTGTATAGTCCAATAGATCAATGGTCCGCATCCTTTTTTTTTTTCTTTTTTTTCTTTTTTTGATATTTTAGGGTCTGTTTGGATGATCTGTTTTTTATCTGTATTTGTATCGATATCAAAACAATATATGTAAATATATTTTATTTATATCTATATTTTATCTATATTTGATCTATTTGATCTTTTCATGTGAACAACTAACTTTTTTTTATTTGTATTTATTTCTTAAAAAATAATTTGTTAGAAAAAGGTCTCAAAAAAGTACTGCATCTGCCAAAAAAACACTAACCAAACAGACGCTTAATGTGCTTATAATTGAAGAGTAGAGTTTTTCTTATTCTCCTACTTGTTTTATTTTATATACTATACTCTATTTTCTCTTTAAAATCGCTGCCACTTTATTTTGTACAAATAAAATCCAAACATATGTGATTTTTCACAAGAATTACTTGGTAGAATGAGAGCTCATGAAAATTTCTATTATTTAGTTGGCCAAAAGAAATTTTCTATTATTTCAATTTGTCTATACTAACTGTGTCCTCATATTATAGTAAGATACTAAAAAGATGAAATTAACATATAATTACAACACCATATGACAAATTAGTTGCTTTATTGATTGGTACAAATAATAAAAGAAAAAGAAAATTAAAAAGTGGGATATATAAACTTGTATATGACAATAAAAAAAACCTTAGTGTCTTATATATGGGATTGTTTAGTCCACATCTATAACAGTTAATATAATATATATTTTAATGATTCATTTGTGTATGATCTAGCTCATTTAATAATTTATATAAAAGATCGCCCAATATAATAAACAAATAAAAGTTTGTGATTTAACTGAATCACATATGGTAAATAGGACCGCATTATGAGTTATTGATTAGATAGACTATATCTTTGGAGAATGTTTGGAGAAGCTATATAGACCTTAGGCATTGTTAGCAATTTCGTAAAATTCCTTTATGCTTGAAAAGATGGCCATTTATTGGTTATGGAATCAATGTAACAAGACAAATTAAAGTGGTATTCATTTCAAATGATTAATCCAATACTTTCCAAATGGGTAATTGTAATCTCTCTCACTATTGATGGCCCAAAAAAAAAAAAAAAAAAACTCTCCCTACTAAAAAATTGACATTTAGAAAAAGATATTTTGGGACGAAAAATTTTTTTCTCTGAAAATATGAATCAGAGATGGATTTGTGGCTTTTTGTGAAAAAAATGATGGATTTCAAACAAATTCACAACAGTATTTCCTTTGTTGCAAATCTATCACTGATTTTAGTGGAAAATATAATACTTTAGTGTCATCTTTTGTCTTTTCAAACTTTATTGCAAATCTATCTCTAATTTTAATGGAAAATATAATACTTTAGTGTCATCTTTTTTCTTTTCAAATTATGTTGCAAATCTATCTCTAGTTTTAACAGGAAATATAACACTTTTAGCTCCATCTTTTTTCTTTTTAAATTCTATTGTAAATCTATCTCTAAACTAAATCAATATATGTATAAATTATTAAATATGTATTTATAACATATTTTTTTATTATGCACTTTATATATGATATATCTAAAAATATAGTATATAATATGAAATTATACTGTACATATTAATTAATTTTGTCTCTTTTTCAACTAATTACTTCACATGATTATTGTAAATGAGTTCAATAAGTTGATAAGTTGTAAATTGATGCATTTAAATTTTAAGTGGTTGATTGCACAAATTAAATAGGTAAATTGACATACTAAATGTTACATTTTTCTATTCTTAATCCTATTTAATGGATATTCTAACGGAATCTTTCATTTTTTTTATCAATTGCTACATCCTATAATTTTTTAAAAGGGAGAACAAAATAAAATTCAAGTCAATTTGTTGAAAGATTGACCTTTTAGACTCAAGCAACAAAACCTTTGGTGAACTGTCCAATCCATTAACTAAATATTGATTTTTCTCATTAATTATTATAATAATTTTAACAATCAGAAATCATAGAAGTTCTTATATTTTGCAGCTAAAATTATTTTATCCATGTATACTAATCGCAATATAAAAAGTACGTTATTAATAATAATTATTAATATATACTAATAGACAGCACTACATTGCATGTGTAAAGAGTATAATTGAATTTACTATATACCGCGTCTAATAAATCAAAATACAGGATATTAACAATTTTACAAAAAAAAAAAAAAAAAAAGGTACATAAATCATGGGGAAATTGACTATGTTTGTGGACGAGGATGGTGGTCAAGTGGTTTTCTCGCTTTTGTGAGGAAAAATGGAAGCGTGGTTATTAGATTTTTAGGACTATATTTTGTATACTAATAGTAGTTGATAATCATGCTTAATTTTCAGGGAATCAGTTAATCATTTGTTATCCATGTTAATAAGTTAAATTACTATTTTATCCTTATCCAAAATTAAAATTAATGATAAAAATTTATGTTAATTATGGCGTTGACATGAATAAGATAATAACGGGTGTATTCAATTGAAATTTAAAGGAAAGGAAAAAATTAGATGGAAAGAAAAAAAAATGTATTAGCTTAATAATTTAACTATTCTTATTCTTATATTTATTTGAGAAACCTATAGAAACCACACTAATATTTTCCTAGTTTACATGATACTCATACTCTCAAGTTATTTGTGTGAAATAACTGGCCATGTTTAAATGATCATCAAGTTTCAACACACTTAACTTGTCTTCTAAGTGATGCTGGAGTAATCTCAAAACTATTATATCGGTAAATGTCAAATTTGGTATTTCCAACTTTATCAATATCTGTAATTCACTATTGAAAGTTTAAAAGCATTAAGTGTTATAAATAACTTAAAATGGTTATAAATAGTAAATTAATATTTTAAAATTCAAGTAATTAGGTGCACGATTTATCAAAATTCAGTACCAATTGCAACATTTATACTTTAACATATTGGCATAAACTCCTTTAAAGTTGTAGTATGTATTGAAAAGAAAATTTAAATAATAAAAGCAAATCTGGAGTAATAAAAGTACATTATACATTGTTTTTAACTAAAAAGGAAATAATTTTAAAGATAATCAGGATGCTCAAAGTTCATCAAATACTAAAAAATAATAATAATAATAATTAACCTCTAATTAAAAGTAAATCATCCTCTGCATAGACTGATCTAGACTAACAAAATTTGTAAAGGAAAAAAAAATAAATAATTCTGAAATCCTCCTGCTATTTATCAAATTATGATAGTTTATTTGCTTCTCTAAATATACGATAAATTGTTCTTCAGAGCTCTTTCGTTAATGTTTCAGTTTTTTCAATTGCTTATACATAGGACTTTTCCCATTTTGAAATTGCCGATTTATTTAACCAAAGAGTGACTAATTTTGACTCCACTTCAGCGGCAAATTGAGAAAAATTATGTTTCAAACACCATTTAAGACTCAATTCTACATTCAATATGATGGAATAATAATCCAAATGCCTGAAAATGATAACATAGAGACATCACAATTTTTCGTGTTTCTAAATTTATAAAAAAAAAAAAAAATTATTTCGTCTTTTACTTGTTTGTATGAAAAAATATATGTATATCAACAATTATTTTATCAATATATACATTTTTTGTTCAATATGAAATAATAAAAATATAATACATACCATATATATATATATATATGTATATAATATCGTCATGATACTATCTAATGAAAAGTTAACCTTTTTACTGCATCGTCATCAAAATGATAATATATATTATAAACATATTTCATTGAAAGAACTTTCAAAGAATAATATTAATAGGAACTATTATCATAAGTATAAAGGTTCCAAAATATTGGAATGAGAATGTAGAATATATGTTATGATCCTTTAAAACCACCAGAAAATTTGATCTTACAAAATTTTCTAAGTTTGGAGGTACAGCAAAAGTCTATGGATTTTTTTTTTAACACAATTTATTCTACGATATAATATTATTAGGTACATATACCCAAAATCATAAGATTCAATTATGAGTTAGTGTCATTTAATTGTATAGTGAACTTAAATAAAAGAAATATTAACAAAATACAATAAACATAAATCGTAAAATTGACTTAAATCAGACTATTAGAGTTTAGAGCTAGATTAACTACATGGCGGGGCAGGATAATGTATTATAAGTTGCACTAATATATTGTTCGATCGATTTCCATTATATTTGCAAATTAAATTATATATCTCAGTTATATCATACAAATAAGGTTCCTTATACCATAGCTATCTTGAGAAATTACAATATTTTATAACTTTGAAAGTTGTAATATAAGGAGTATAAATTTCAAAGTAGGTCTTCTCTATGTGTGAAAGGTTATAATCTTTAGAGGAGATGTCATATTTGATATCTAAATTTTGTTTGATTTTTTAATTAATCATCTATACTTTTAAATTTTTAATTTTATTACACTAACTAACTATGTTATTTAGATTGTTATATGTCCCAAGCAATTATTTTGATGAAAAGATTCTATTTAGAACATTTAATACTACAAACATTCTTAAATGAAGTTAACTCAAATAGTACTACGGACTTTGAAAAGTTGAACGGAATCTTAGAACTAGCAATATTAAAATTTAGATAATTTATTAAAAAATAAAATAAAATTCAAGTATTACACCCAAGCTTTATCCTTTTATTGACCATAAGTTACAAAAATTTAGAAACAGAAGGTGGCTATGAAAACTAATACCCGAAAATCTACCTAATAATGCAGGCCTGGTAGATTTAAATGGAAGTTAAAAAGTTTGCATTGATGTGCTTCCAGCGATGCAGATTTGAACTAATTTCAACCCAACTTGTTATTCCTGATAAACAGATGGATGTAATCTAAGGGAGTTGGAATCTCATCTTTATCAAATTATTCCAATTTAAATATTACATGATGCCTTTATACCCACTTACGACCATATATCAAAAGTTACAGGACCCACACTAGCCCAAAAAACAAAAGGCATGTTTTGTTATTAAGCTTAACTTAATGAAAAAATATATAAATATAATCATGAGTAGTCAAAATCATCTTTAGTGAAAGGCCTAATCTCAGCTTTGCATCTTATATATAATATGAAGGAGATAATCATTTTCAAAAGCTTTCCATTAGTATCTGTCTTTAACTTCTGGTCAGACTAATAATTCCATAATCTCTTGATCATATTTATATATTTCTGCGTGCAATTGACACCGATTGTAGAATGCGTACTTGCTCTAGTTTAATAGAGAAGGTCAAAGGTCATTTCTTTCTCTCTTTTTTTTTTTTTTTTCCAAGACGGACCATTAAAGGTTATATTAATATTACGAGAGCAAGGAATTAATAGAAATCCATGCAATCTAATTATATGAAGATTGATGCTGTAATAGGATGGATCAGATTACAAAAAATAAAAACTACAATACTTGGAAAAATGTTTCTCGCACTAAAACAGGAATTCCCAGTACCCAACTAAAATTATGCAAGAGAGGGCAAGTGGATGCATGATTTTAGGATCTGCCTGGATGGTTTATTTTTTATGTGTATTTTTATTTTTTTAAAATGATATGTATAAATGTATTCGATTTATATTTATATTTTATCTATATTTGAATTATTTGCTCTATTAGAGAGAACTGTCAATTTTTTTTTATTTGTATCTAATTTTTTTAATAAATAATTTGTTATAAAAAATTTTTGAAAAAGTATCTATATTTGTAATCTGCCAACACACAAATAAACCCTTAATTGACAGTTTACCATTTGGTCAGCAACTACTTTCTCACCATAATCACTGGGTTGCTCCTAGGTCAAGTCAAATTTGGAACAAAATGCACCGATCTAGGATATTTTCATTTGAAACAAATATGCTGATTTAGAATAAATCCATAGACATGGTACCTTTTCTCACTTGTAACAAAAGTACACCATGTGAAACTCTTCAACTTGTACAAAAGTTGACTGTATGAATCCATACGCGACTTTTACCTCAGAATTTCCGATAATCACTGCTTGAGCCGTGCTATATGTTTCCACGATTTATGTTGGTGGATGGACTTGCTAGGTGAGCGCAAATGATAAATCGTTTTCAAGCATATTGTGGGAAAAGCCATATTTGAAGTCTTTAGTTCTTCAATTCCCCACCTTACCCTTCATATCATACCTCGTTGCATTTCAGGTATTGAAGATTGTCAACAATCGTGAAATGATGAAAATCAAACATCCAGATAGATTGATGAAAGAACTTGATGATGAACAGAAGAAAGCTACTAAGAAGAAACAGAGGAAATGAAAAATATCTAAAATGTGTATTAAATCTGTTAAAGAAAATTTGTTACAACAGAATATATATATATATATATATACTATGCTAAATAAAGAAAACAAGCAAAACAAAAATACACACGTGTGAGTCACGTGCAAACAAAACTGAAAATAAAATATACATATTCTAACATCCCCCCCTCAAGTGGGACTTGATAAAAGACCCAACTTGACAGAAATATCTTGCAAAGAGGAAGCCCGAACAGGTTTGGTGAGAAAATCAGCAAGTTGACAAGATAATGAAATATGAACAAGAGATAGAAAACCAAAATTGATATGATCTCTAGTAAAGTGTTCGTCAACTTCAATATGCTTGGTACGAGCATGAAAACATGGATTTTCAGCAATTTGTTTTGCTGATCGACTATCAGTAAAAAGAGTGATAGGGGGAGAAACTGAAACATGCAAATCACGAAGCAAGAATCAAAACCAAAGTAATTCTTTGGTAGTTGATGCAATGCTGCGATATTCGGCTTCAGCGGAAGAAGTAGAGACTGTCACTTGTTTGTTTGTCTTCCATGAAATAAGAGATGAACCAAGGAAGACTAGAAACCCTGATAAGGATTTTCTGTCAACGCGTGATGCACGCATCAGAATATGCAGTCAAGTTCAAGGAAGAAGCTGAAGAATAATGCAATCCATGATCAATAGAGCCTTTCAAGTAACGAAGAGTATGAATGGCAGCTTGTAAATGAGAATCACGAGGAGAAGAAACGAATTGGCAAGTTGTTGAATCGCAAAAGATAAATCTGGCCGTGTAATTGTCAAGTAGAGTAAGCGACCAACCAAATGACGATATAAAGATGGATCCTTCAACAGATTGCCAGAATGATGATCAAGATGTACATTAGAAGGAAATGGAGCATCTAAAAGCTTCGTTGCAGTGAGACCAGCTTCATGAAGAATATCAAGAGCAAATTTGCGTTGATGAATGTGGAATCCAGACGAAGAACGACAAATTTCCAGGCCTAGGAAAAATCGAACTTCTCCCAAATATTTAATGGTGAAGGCAGAATCCAAGGAAGATTTTAAGGCAGCAATAGCAGTTATATCATCACCAGCAACTAGAATATCATCAACATAAACTAAAACAACCAAAAAACCAGAAGATGTAGCTTTAGTAAACAGTGAGTAATCATGTTTGGATTGTGAAAAACCCATATCAAGGAGATGTTTAGTAAGCTCTTTATTCCACTGCCTAGATGCCTGTTTGAGACCATATAATGAACGAATTAATTTGCATACTTTCCCACTAGGCACATTGGAACCATCAGGAGGTAAGAGATATATTTCCTCATCAAGAAATCCATGGGGAAAAGCATTATTTATATCTAACTGATGTACATTCCATCCTCTAACAGCAGCTAAGGCAAGAATTAACCGTATTGTTGAAAGTTTTGCTACTGGAGCAAAAGTATATGTATAATCAACCCCTTCAATCTGATTATATCCCTTGGCAACCAATCGTGCTTTATACCGTTCAACTGTACCATCAGCTTTGAATTTTACCTTAAAAACCCACTTACTACCAATAGCAGTCTTACCAATAGGCAAATCAGTAACTTCCCATGTATGATTAGACTCCAAAGCTAATAATTCTTTTTGCATGGCATCAACCCAATGAAAATCATGTTTGGCTTCATGATATGAACGAGGTTCACAAATTGTAAATACATTGGCTAATGAGACCATATAATCTTTCAGGTATGATTTAACAGTATGAGGAGAAAACAGAGGATATTGAACAGAATTGGAAAAGGAAGAAGCATTGTCATCTATGTGGACCATATGAACAAAGTCTTTAAGCCAATGTGGTGATCGACGAACCCTTGTAGACTGACGAGTAGGAATAATATCAGAAGAAAGAGGAACAGAATTACTTGTATCAGATGGTGAGGATAAAGAAGTAGGAGAAATATGATCATGTGTTTGAGTTGATGAAGACAGATTAGTATGAGGAACAAAATCATATGTTTCAGACAGATGAGATGATTGAAAAGGAAACATAGAAGAAGAATGGTCAGTAGTAGACAGTTCAGAACAAGGAGATAAATCAGAGAGATGAAAAGGAAAAACAGTTTCATAAAATTTGACATCTCTACTGACAAACACTTGATGTGTATTTAAATCATAGAGCTTATATCCTTTTTGACCAAATGGATATCCAAGGAACACACAACGTCTACTTCTTGGATCAAATTTATCACTCACATGGTTCAAAGTTGCAGCAAAACAGAGGCAACCAATGACTTTTAAGTCATGATAATTGGGTTGTGTATGAAAGAGCATTTCAAAGGGAGACTTCCATCCAAGAACTTTGAGTGGCATTTTATTAACTAAATGAGTTGCTGCGAGAATGCACTCTCCCCAAAAGGATTTTGGTAAATGAGCTTGAAAACGAAGAGCTCTTGCTGTGTCTAGAATATGTCTATGTTTTCTTTCAACAACCCCATTTTGTTGAGGAGTATAGATGACACTCCTTTGATGAACTATTCCCAATTTATTGAACAAATCTTTACAAGCAGTGGAAAGAAATTCCATACCATTGTCAGTTCTCACATGTTTGGGAACAGTATCAAAATGATTTTTAAGATATGAAAGATAGGTGGTGATAAAGTGTATGGTCTGATGTTTATGTTTCATAAGATATGTCCATGTGCATCGTGTGTTATCATCAACAATGGTTAAGAAAAATTTGTCACCAGAATTAGATGGTGTGTTAAAAGGACCCCAAATATCCAAATGTATCAATTCAAAAGGAAAAGAAGCACTATAATTTCGAGAAACAAAAGGAAATTTATGAAATTTAGCAAACAAACAAGCATCACATCTGAAATTGTATTTATTACAATCAGAAATATGTTTCAAATGAGATAAAGAGTTTAAGGAAATATGACCCAAACGTCTGTGTAAAAGATCTAAATCAATCTGATCACAGTCGTTATTGATATGTATGGCATCTGTAATATGACTAACAGAAGAGTTTGTTTGAATACAAGAATGAGGATCACAAACAGTGCTAAAAACTTGTAGTATGTAAAGTCCTGATGACATCTCTGCTTCAAGAATGGTTTGTCTAGATTGTAGGTCCTGGAAAAGACATTTATGAGGAAGAAAAATCATGGTTAAAGAATGATGTTTCAGTAATTTACTAACAGAGAGTAAATTGAACTGAAATTCTGGAACTAAAAGTACAGATTTAAGGGTAATGTGTGTGTTAAGTTTGACATCTCCAATGATATCAACAACTTTAATGCTTCCATCTGGTAAACGAATTCTCACAGGTGTTTTGAGTTTTTGTTGATTAATGAGAATGGATGAACTAGGTGTTATATGATCTGTAGCCCCTGTATCTATAATCCATTCACCAATGTTCATATCAGAAGTCGAATTAAAATTGAGAACATTACCTGCAAAATTAATCAAGCCATGAGTTCCTCCTGTGGAATCTTTAGTTGATAAAGCTTTCAACACTTCTTGACAGACTCGCGAAACCAGAGTTGAACTGTCCATATGTTGTGATGAATCTACGGCAAAATCATCCAAAGGATTATCCATTGATTCCACATGAGCAGTGAGATGAGGAGCTTTCTTGATTGATTTGTTGCCTTTAAACCATTCTGGATAACCAACCAATTCGAAACATCTATCTTTAGTATGACCTGTTTTCTTGCAGTAAGAACAAAATAAATTCCCTTTCTTATCTTTTCTATCAGTAACATAAGGCTTTGAAGTTCCTTTCACCATACACGCTGCATTAATTTGATCAGAATTTCCCATATATTCACTCAATTGCTTCTGTTTTTCAATCTGACAGACTGTATAGTATGCTCTATTAACAATAGGAAGAGGATCAGCAGACAAGATTTGACTTTTCACGTGATCATAAACATCATTTAATCTCATTAGGAACTGCATGAGAAGATCTCTTTCCTCTAATTCTTGCCACTTCTATTTCAAATTACAGCTACACTGTTCAAGAACACCACAATCACAAACTGGACGTTCAGACAAAGCACTAAGTTCATCCCAATTCCTTTTTAGCTTATTGAAATATTCTATAACAGATGAACTTCCTTGTTTCATATTCGCTATATCAAATTTCAATTGATAAACCAACGGTGCATTACTCATCCCAAATCTTTCTACAAGATCCTTCCATAACTCTCTCGCCGATGAAGCATACAGAAAAGCATCTGCTAAATCTTTTGTCATTGTGTTTAAAAGTCAACACCTAATCATACAATCATTTCGAATCCATTTATCAAAATCTACTTCATTTTCTCGAGGTGGCAAATATCTACCATCAATAAACCCTAATTTTGCTTTCGCACCTAGGGCTAAACGAATTGAACGACTCCATCCATGAAAATTCTTTCCATTGAAAACTAAATTCGTGAGAAGAACTCCTGGATTATCAGATCCTGACATATAATATGGATCACCATATGTGTTTTCAACACCAGAATTTGTCGAGTTTGACATTTTTCAAACCCTATCGAGAAACAAGAGGAAACAATACAAAAGCTTACTGAACCAAAGAAAAAATATCAGACTGGCTCTGATACCATGTCAACAATCGTGAAATGATGAAAATCAAACATCCAAATAGATTGACGAAAGAACTTGATGATGAACAGAAGAAAGCTACTAAGAAGAAACAGAGGAAATGAAAAATATCTAAAATGTGTATTAAATCTGTTAAAGAAAAATTGTTACAACAGAATATATATATATACTATGCTAAATAAAGAAAACAAGCAAAATAGAAATACACACACATGTGAGTCCCGTGCAAACAAAACTGAAAATAAAATATACATATTCCAACAAAGATCCATGGCTGTATAGTGAGTTAATGCATGAAGGTTTTTACTAGGGCACTGCCTTCCCACTTTTGAAGTTTTAGGAATAATTTATATTTCTCCTTTATATCTTTAGCTCCTAGTCAATCCCACAAATAAGATATATACTCATATAAATTTTAAAAGATTAATCTCACAGTTGGTATCCAAGTTTAATTATATATATATATTTACAATTAAATACTTGTAATTTAAAAATGTTAATTTGGTAAGTGATTTTTTTTAATTTTTATAATTAACTACATAAATTTTGCCAATTTTAGATTTAACTAACTAAATTTTGCACATTTTCATAATTAACTGCCTAATTCAGATATGATAGATGATCTTAAAAAGTTTGTAAGTGGTATATCAATACTTTTAAACTTAAGGTAGATAATTACAAAAATAAATAAACTTTATATCTTAGATATGATATTTAATTACCAAATGTTAAATTACAACTTAAATGAAATAATATGAAGAATACAAGGATATCATAAGCCAAATCATTGAACTTTTGTGCATGAAACGTTCAAGTGTTCGACCAAGTGTAAAATTAAAATAATTGAAAAAAAAAGCATGTAAATCCTAAAATTATTGGAGCGATTGTTTTTGAGCCCTAGAACAACATATTTTATCTTCTTCTCCAACATGACATACTATCTAGACTAAATTTATAGGGTAACTTACGCCAGAAGGTATTAAGTAGTTAAAAAAATATAGTAATATTATATAAAGGGAGTTAATTATGGTATCCTTAACTAAAGCCATTAGTTGACTGCTGCTGCTACATAGGGCTTACAAAATAGTAAAAAATAAATAAGATGATAATGAAAATTAGATGAGAAAAGTTAAAAAAATCCTGGAAAAAAAAAAAAGAATCTAGCCAACATCCTTAAAACATTTAGCACACCATTGAAACTCAACGCCACCATCTTCTTTGCTAAACCCATCACTACCATCAACGAAACATCCACCAACAAAAAATATTCGACTTTAGACAAGTGAGTTTATCTAAAGAATTGAGACAAATGAAACAAAAAATTGATTCGTGGGAGCACAACTACCTTAGAAGACCCACAAAAGATGTTCGATCACGACCAATATGGTTCAGCGACAAAATGTAGAAAACCATATAATTTATTTTTAGATCTGGTGAAGAAGTGTATAACCGATATTAATGGATGCCAAAGGATTGATAAATAGATCAAAAGAGATTAATCCTACCCATATTTATTTGCTATTAGTCCCATAAGGGCATTTCTAGGTTTTTGAAAAACGCAATCCTAAGAATGTTGATTTTTCTTATTCAAGATTAAATTTGAAAAATCAATGGAAATAATGCACCAAAAAGGATTGAAAAGTGAAAGATAATCAAAACCCACTGAGTTTAAGTTTGATTGTGACCAAAAAGAATAGATCTAGGGTTGCCAATAACATGACACCTAGAAAACTTTGATCCCAAAGTTCAAATTAAAGACTTTAACACTTTGTTTGGATGGGCAAAAGATAGATGAAAAGTGATCAAAAGTTCAAACTTTTCCCATATTTTTCTCTTTTTCAATTTTTATCTAATTTTTTTTATATTATCTTTTTTTATTAATTTTTGCTATCTTTTAAGCACCAAGCAGGCACCGCATGGCGGCTAACTACCACATAAATAATCAACTAACTGTGTTAGTTAAGGATACCTTATTTAACTCTCTTTATGTGTCATCGTTACCTCTTTTTAACCCCTCCAAACATCGATACCTTCTCACATAATTTATCCTAAATCTATATTATTAAGAGAATAAGAGGAAATTTAGAATCATACTTTATTAATATTTTAAAATTACTTAAATATGCTTTAATACTATGTTAAAATTTATAGTAAATGCCAAATTTGGTACTTGAACTTTACACAAAAATTTAATTAAGTACCTAAATATTGAAGAGGTCGGCTTAACACTCAATAAAACTTTTTGCGATTATATTTACTACCTTCTTAATATCATTTGTTTTGTTTATAGACGTAAAAGAGGCAATGTATTATTGAGCCTAACACCACGTAGTACTGATGGAGGTGGTAAAAATAGCCACAAAAGCTTTGGTTGGGTATTAAAATGACTACTTCAAAATTTAGACACTACATTGATTTTTTTTTTTTTTTTTTTTTTACAAAGTTCAAATACCAAACTTGATATTTTCCCTAAAATTTTTATATTCAACTAATAAAGATTTCATTAAAGGATCTTATAAGAGTTTAACAAAAAACAAAAAATGTTGTTCTTATGTGTATAATGGATTAGTCTTCTCTATAAAAAGTAGTCATGGATTGTAAATGACTCTAACGAGATATGGACTTATGATTATCTTCTTGTATGATTAATTTTCTAGCTTAACTAATAACAATTTTTTGTTCAATTTATTTATCTAGTATTATGGCGCATGCAGTGCACATAGCCATCAATTGGGTAATATTAGGTCATAAACACCCCATTTGCGCAAAGGGTAAAGGATAAAAAAATTATTATTTAAAAAAATTATCAAAAATAAGGCATATGAAATAGTGTATTGAAGACACCATTTCATTTTGTATTGAAATCGTATCTTGGTGTAGTGATAAGATCTTATTGCTTTTTACATGGAAAATTAGGGTTTGATTCTAATGATGACAAAATGGCGCGTATTTTTAAAGGGAAAAAAAAAAGAAGCAAAACATACAAAAAAAAAAAAAGGCCCATTAAAAGTCGAACCCATGTCTTTATATCCAACAACAAAATATTTCCACCATATCATGCAACCAAATGTGATACAATAATCTAATTAACATATGTAATACAAAAATCAAATTAGCACTTGGATGTCACATTAGTAAACGTGATTAGCCTATCTATTTATATATTTATTTTCCTAATTACTTGTTAATGCACTGTGACAACAAAATTTATTAATTGGTGCCGATTAATTAGATGGATGGACTTTTTTTTTTTAATTGCTTGAAGTTTAATGCACTATGACACCAACATTTACTAAGTAGTTCCAATTAATTAGATGGATGCATGGTAAGTCTCTACATGAAAGAAACACTTATGGACCTCTTATGAACAACACAAGGAAATAGATAAGATTTGCTTTAACAGCTTCTACTAACTCACTATCCATTTTGCATATTTTAACTGTCGCAAATGTTTTCTAACTATGTACATACATGTTTTTTTTTATGATATTGATTATGTGTATTATAAAAAAAAATTCAAATGCATGAAAATATAAAGATTTGTATTTTATTTAATCTCTTGGAAAGCAAAAATCAAATAATGTAAGAAAATGTCAAAAATGAAAGTATAAATAGAAACATATTTTCTACAATGCTAGATGATACAACCATGTAGACAAATTGTATTTTAAAGGGATGATTTTGAAATAGCTAAATAAAATATTATAAGAATGATATTTTATGTGGTTATATGGTGTAGTGGTGGCTGTAGGTACTCTCTTATTGGAAACAGAGATTTCGGTTTGACTCTTAATAGGTTTTTTTAATCTTTTGCCTTTCAAAAAAAAAAAAAAAAGAAAAAGAAAACTACTTTGTCATCACTGGGAATTAAACCCATATTTCCCATGCAAAACGAATAAGTTCTTACCCCTACAACAACCTTTTTCTTTTTTTGGCCGTTCGTACAGCACCATTGAAATCATCTTTTAAAGGCATGATTTTAATATAAAATGAAATTATTTCCTAAAGACACTATTTCGAATGCCCTAATTTTTTGCTTCTTCTAAAATAATAATTTTGATATCCTTTACCCTTTTTCCAAACCCCTGTCGCTCCTAAGCACATAATTTACTATGTCAAAATATTCTTACTTATAATAAAAATTAAAAAAAAAAGGAAAATATAAAACGAAACCAAAAATTATAATGTATTTAAAAGGACAAAAAACCAAAAGATTACAAAAAAAGATTGTCTCCAAAATAGATTACTTTGAAGCTTTGGTGGTCATTAGGTGGTCAAATTGAATTTTTAATTTTCACTTTTATTTATTTATTTATTTATTAGATGAAACAGTATATGGAAGTCTAAATTGCGTATAAGCAATTTGATAAATGGCAAGTTTCCTAACAAAGATTGACTAATTTTTGTTGAAAGGATGATTTTCAAATTTGGCACGATTTGTCTGGTTTCCTTGTATCATAAAATGGACAATTTTAGAAAATAGGTACTTCAAACAAAATTTCAATTAAATTTAAATTGTTGTTTTGTGATTACCTAAAATTTCTTGAAAAATCAAACCCTGAAAATTATTTTTGCTAGTTAGCTCAATTTTGATTCATGAAACAATATGAGATTATAACTTCAAGTCATTTTCTAGATCAACTTAAAATGGCTATTTTGTGGATATTTAAAATTTTGAGCTAAAATAGGTAGTGAGACCCACAATTTTATCAAGTGGGCATGTGCTTGGTCTGCCATCTCCTACTATTAGTGTTTTCGACACTTTAAAGAAACCTTAATTCTCTCATTTCATTGGTCACATGTTCACGAACTTCTCTACAATGGTTATGACAGTGTAAAGGAAGCTTCTAACCCACAAAGGAGTTGATAAGAAGCCTCACTGCCATAAACTCTATCTAGAAGAATAATGAATAAACAATCATTATGGTCAACTCAGCTAATTATTCTGAGACTACTCTATAAGTTACTTTTTAGTTCGGTTCAACCCAGACATTGTAGGTTTTCAACAACCACCTGAACAAGGCAATCAATTCAATAAGAGGCAATTCAAGAAGATACCAATCTTGCTCAGGTAAGGCCTAACTCAATTGTAGGCCAATAATTTAAATCAACTTTGAAATTCCTAATGAAGATCATAAGCCTAAAAATTACCACTTAAAGCTCAAATGTGATTAACACTTAATGCAAGTGGGTCACTCCACCAACACTTGTTAGAAATTAAAGAATGAGATTCAAGATCTTATTAATGCCTAGTTAATTCAAGTAGACTTCATGGACACCCTTACAACAAATGTCATCATTAATCCTCTTTTAGACCATGGTTTTGTAATCAATGTGATTCTTAAATTGATCTAGATGAACCATCTTTCCCAATAGAACGAGCAACTTAGAATCTTCGCTAAATGGGCCATTTACTCAAGATGAACCTTTAGGATTAAACCAATACCAAGCCCTCGATCTATCAGCTATTCAAGGGGGATAAGATCCAAAAGAATGACATAGTAGATATGTTAGTTTTGAATCCCCAAAACCAAAGTTCCAAGGAGGAACTTTGTTGGGTGAAAGACCCTATTGTGGACAACCTTGATAAACTTAGGAAGTATTAGTATTTGGTAGATTATTAGCCCAAGCATAAAGTGTATGCAAACATACGAAGGACAAGATAGGGCTTAGAATTTGAAGAAGAAGATAAGGCCCCATAAGAACAGAAGAAAATGATGGTTTCATTAGAATGATCAAATTTGACCCAAAGCCATTGGTCCTTAGGTGCTATAAAAAGGCAAATCCTATGACTCAGAAGCTTGAGAGCTATGTATTGTATGTATCCATTACAATAAATACAAAGCAACATCATTTGACTTTCAAGCCATCAACCAAGCTTCCACATCAATTGTAGGTGGGATCACAAGATAGAGTTAAGTTTATAATCTTTAAGAAGATAACGGTTATGTAACAAAGCAAAAACCTGAGCCATCGAAGGAAGAAAATGTGGAAAGAGTTATGCTCACAAGAATCATTAACGTAAGCAAGTACAATATAATGGACTAACTTACTAAGATCCTAACCCATATATCCCTCATGGGAGGATCTTTATTAACTTCATGCTCTCACTAGGATGCATTATTCAAAATCCTAAAGGAAGTCAAGGTCCCTGAAGGTATTTTTACAAATAAGCCAGGGCATATAATCATCTCGTGTTTTCAATGGGCTAGATATATTTTACATTAGAAGAATAAGATGATGAGGGTACCCAACACACCAAGCTCTTATTTATTGTGGCGAAGTGTAATGAAAAGATTGTTGCCTAAGTCTTTATTCATAGTGGGTCCTCAATTAATGTTTTCTTTTAAGACACCTTAATCTTACTTGACATCAACTTGCCTCATGTCAAACCAAGCACTACAATAGCCTGGGCTTTTGACAGGTCCACGAGAGAAATATCTATAGAAATAGAGTTAAAAGTTGAAGTCGACCCATAAGGTTTTTATCATCCTAATCCAGATGCTAAGCACCCCAAAGTCCGCCAACCTCCTATTGGGCGGACCCTAAATCTACACAGCAAGGGCAACACTCTCCAGTTTACATCAAAAGATCAAACTTATTAGTATTAGCTAAGTCATCATTGTTGTAAGTGAGCAGGACCATGCTGTCTATAAGTACATGGCCATAGCCTACATAGAAGGAGAAACCAAGTGACTTCGATTTACAAATTTTTGATGAAATTTGTATGTTGAAAAAAGATCTTAAAGGAAAGGTGATAACAATCCACTGAATGGAAAAGCAAGTAAGGAAGTTTGGATTTAATATGTCCTTAGTATAGTTGAGGTATAAGAAATGAAGCAAAGCATGGGAAACAAGAGGGGAAAACAGTTTTAAGACACCCTTATGATTTTTTAAACATCATATCCACTTTTCCAAAACTAACTTACGTTTAAGAGCTAGATTTAGCAAAAGAATCTAACCAATAAGATGAATCATTTTCTTAACAACTGGTTTTCAGTCCTTTCTTATATTATTAAGCCTACTATTGAGTAAGAGTTGAGTTAAGAACTAAGTATTTCAATTTTTATTTCAACAATCATTTGGTTAAATATGGATGTAACCAATTAAGATCCCATAAAAATGAAATAGAGTTCCTTTCTTTCTACCCTTTTCTCTATATTTTCAATTCTCATTTACTTCATTATTTCATATTTATTTAGATCTAACAATGGTGATGAAAGCAGGAAATATCTCATGCCAATAGATGATGAAAATTTTAACTCCACTTTTGGCCCTCTTTGGTTAGTTATTGAAGGTGATGCTAATGATCACACAATGATATAGGAAAGGTGGCAAAGATTTCAACAACGTATAATTGAATTTGATAAACCAATTGATATGTGCTAATTAGTTCTTAATTCAGTAGTTTTTATGACTAATCTCATGAAAATAACACTTAAAATATTTCTATTTGGTTTTAGGCTTTCAAATTATAAATTAATATAAAAGAAGTGATTTGAACAAGTTTTACTCACTTTTGAGAAGAAATGAGCAAGATTTAAAGTGTTATATATTAGACACAAAGATAGACATGGTTGTGTTTGTAGTCTTAACGAATGCAATAACGATTTTAACAAAGAAAATTTGATATAGAGGACGACACAAATATGTCACATATCATATCGCATCCAAGATTTTCAAACTTTAGTATTCTTAATATAATACGAGAGGTGACATGATCATGTTTCGGGTCATGTCGATAACAAAACCAAGCACAACACACAACATTGTCATGTCATGCCAAGGATGCTTTTGAAGAAACAACGTCAATTTTAGACACAAGGAAGAGACATAACCGTATCTCAACCATGTCTCACTAAAATTTAAATTTTCTGGGTTTGAAAATCCATTTTAAAGAAGGAAAGTGAGAATTTTGAAGAGAGAGAAAGTATCCTACTTCAAAAAGAGGAAAATTAAGTTTCTATAGAAATGGAACTTTCCTATCCTAAAGATTTTAATTGCTAAATTTGTGAGATTTCAACTTTCCCATTAAGGGGTGGGTGGTGTTGTGTGGTTAGGATGGTTTATTGTTGAAACTTAAGATTCCCTTTTTGAATTGTGCTTGTATGTTGAATCTATGGATAGGTAAACTCTTTGTCTAAAGTTTGATGAACTTAATTTTTTAATGTAATTTGTTCTTGTTTGTTTTCAATAATTTATTGATTTCTTGAATCTAATTATGTGTTTTGCATGTCTATTTTGAATTAATAATTCAAAATATTGATTTTCTATTTGATATCATATTTGTTAATTCAAACACTACTTGTATGAATAGATCAACACATATAAAGAGTAACACATATAGAAAGCATTTATTCTCCTAGATTAAGATCAACCCTGATACAGGCATCCAAAGAACGTTAATGTAATTTTAAAATTTTTACTAGGAAAAGTCTCCAATTAATTAACCTCAGATTAGTAATTGGTATTCTCAAAAGAAATGTCAATTTATATTAAGAATTTCCATAGTTTAAGAAGATTAATAATTTAATCGAATTATTCTTTGTATAATCACATAGTAAGTAAAAGAGATTCGAAATTTAAATACTCTTACAATTTTGATATCTTATTTATAACTCTTATCTTGTATCATAGTTACTTTAGTTATTTATTAATTTGCGTAACTCAAATTTTAATCACTAAATAATAGGAGAAAAGTGATTACTAGTACTTGTTGGTCCTCGGGAAATGATACTCGTACTTAATACCTATATTATAATATCGATAGGTGCACTGGCCTAGATGACTGATGCAAGTGGTTAGCTTGGGAACTGAGGAAAAGCCTAATAGCCTTAAAATTAAGGCATAACTTACCTAAAGTGTAGAAAAAAAGAATTAATGACCCTACTAGTTGACTTCATGGATGCATTTGGATGGTCCTATGAGGATACGCAAGGGTCAGACCCATCTATCGTGGTTCGCCAATTGCCCATTCGTGAAGACAATTAGCCAAAAAAGCACAAACTTAAGCAATTTAGACCCAACACCATATTAATTATGAAGCTTTTTGAAGTTATATTTATTGAAGTGTGCTTTCATCCCATGTAGGTAGCCAAGATAGTGTTGATTATCGAATAATCGGAAGGTTAAGGTTTATGTAAATTTTCAAGATCTAAACTAAGCAATGCCTAAAGACAACTTCCCAAACACCATATAGATCTCTTTGTGCATTTTATAGCTCAGAACTATAGTTTCCCATTTATAAATGGTTTGTCAAGCTATAATCATATCAAAATGCTAAAAGAGACAGAATCAAGACAGCTTTTATCATGACCCGAGGCATGTTTTGCTATAAAAGTCATGTCCTTTAGTCTTAAAAATGTTGAAAAACATCTCAAAGGGAAATGGTTGCCCTATAAGTTAAAGTCTATATAGATGACATAATTGCCTAAGTCTAAAGGCGGAGAGTCTCACATGAATGTCCTAAGGAAGCAATTTAGCAAACAAAGGAAATTCCAACTATTGCTGAATTCAAAAAAACTGTACATTTGGAGTCACTTTAGGGAAATTACTCAATTTTCTAGTTAGCCAACAAGGTATAGAGATAGACCTAGATGATATTAAGGTCATTTAGGGATGCAAGTGGGGCGGGTCATTATAGGGGACTTGACTACCTAACCTGCTAAAAACCCTATAGAGTTTTGGGGCGGGTTTTGGGAATAAAAAAAAACCCGATAAGTTATCGGGTCGAGTTTTGGGTTTATTATGTAACCTGTTGGGAAAACCCTACTCGACATAAATTTAAAATATTAAAAAATTAAAAATATTAAGTTATTAAAGCAAGGAACCTATTTATATTCTATGTATGTGAAAGTAAATGAAAATGAAGTGTTTGTATCATTTTATATGATATTATTGTCTAAAATTCATTCTTCAATATAAGTGTTTGTATCATTAATAACTTAAAACAAAATTCTTTCTTTTGCCTTTTTTTTTTTTAAGAAAAAAATTGAAAATATTGTAGCCGGGTCGGGTCGGGTTATGGTAGTGAGTCGGGTTTTGGGAATGATAAAAAAACCTGATAGGGTTTTTCTCGGGTTCTAGGACACCCATTAAGACTCGGGTTGGGTTCGGGTTTCCAAAAACCCGCCTCCGTTGCATCCCTAAGGTTATTCCCGAGTTGCCACCGCCACAAACACTAAAGGAAGGTAGGGAATTCTAAGGCACCAAAATTACATCACCGACTTCATATCTCAAATAATAGATAAGTGTTGACGCTTATTCAAGCTACTGAGGATGAAGCCTTCTATCAAAAGGCACAAAGAGTATGAAGAGGCCTTCAACTTAATCAAGTGGTATTTGATGAATCCATTAATATAAGTGACTTCTATCTTGGGTCATCCCTTATTCTTATACTTAACTATCCTTCTTGAGTCCATAGATATATTTTGGGGAAAAGGAAAAAAGTGGAAGAGAAAAATGTCATCTACTATCTAAATAAGAAATCCATAGAAGGAAGATAGAGGTATTTAAAAGTGGAAGAAACTTGTTATGCCTTAATATGACATGCACTGGCTCAGACAGTACACATTGTGCTACTTCACCAAACTTCTCACCAAGAATGATCCTTAAGGTACTTGGCAAACGAACCTACCTTAATTGCTATTTAAGTTCGACATGACATATGTAAGTTAAACGTCTATTAAGGAGAAACCATTAGCTTATCAACTCCTCAAAAGCCTAATTGATGACACCACAAGTGATTCATATGCCTACTTCCCACATGAGAACATCCTCGTAGTTGGATCAAATGAAGAGCTAGAATTACTCTCCATGGCTAAGTGGAAGATGTACTTTAATGATACTGCCAATGTATTTGAATATGGGATGGAGAAATTTTTATATCCTCTAAAAGTAACTAGCTTCCTATATATATAAGATTAACATTCCCATACCCTGGAAACATTTAAAAGCATGAGGTTTGCATCATGAGCCTCAATATGTCATTAGACATGGAAATCAAGGGTTTAGAACCATATAGAGACCCTTCACCGATCATCCTTCGAAGATAAGGGGAATATAAGATTAAGGACCCTAAACTACTGCCTTATCACCAATATTTGAATGAGCTTATTAAGAATTCAAAGAGGTGTCATTTACATATGTGTCAAGAACTCATATCAGTTCACAGATGTCTTAGCCACAATAGCCTCGATTATCAAAATTGTTGAAGGAGTAGAGATCTAACCAATAAGAGTTAGTGTTGAAGAAGAGCCTACTTTCTGCTCAAATGCTTGAGGACCCTAAAGAAAGCGTCTTAGTACCACGGTGAGCCATTTCTTTGTGGAAAGACCATATGTAGAAGGTTGTTTGACACTACGTTGGTAAAATGTGTAAATGTAGAAGAAGCTAATACATCTATGAATGAGATACATGAATGGGTTTATGGACCAAAAGGATCATGATACAAAGTTACCATTAACTGGCTATAAATTCATATTGCATCAAATAAGATAAATAGTAGTGATCGATAAATGTCTCTCTTTAAGAATTGCAATTACTATCATTGTTATGGCCTTTCTTTATGTAGGGATGGATATAATTAGATTAATCTCCCCATATGCATCAAATGGAAATCGATTTATATTAGTAGTGATCAATTACTTCATTAAATGGATTGAAGCAGCCGCTTACACTAATATAACTAAAGTAGTTGTAGTCAATTTCATCAAAAGAGACATCATTACAAGGCAATCATCATTGACAACAACGATAACCTAAACAATGATGGATTTATGATAGAGCTGTGCTAATGATTTGGGGTCAAACATAGAAACTAACTCCACATTAACCCCACATAAATATGCAATTGAAGCAATCAATAAGAACATCAAAAGAATTATTGAGAAAACAATTATCACCTTTAAAGATTGGCATTAGATGTTAACCTTGGCCTATAGAACTTCCACAAGTCTCAATGTAGACATAAGCACGGTTCGGTTCTAAATCTGGATCCAAACTGGAATCGTCACCAGCAGTTCTAGAACTGAAATTGGACCAACTAGTCAGTTCTAGAATGAGCTAAGGAATCGCCAGTTTTTCGATTCCTAGGCGATTCTACGGCCTAGAATCAGCAGTTCCAACCGATTCCATTGAAAAAAAATTAAACAAATTATATTAAATATATAATTATTAATGTTTACACTAATAGTAAAATTTATTACCTATTTACAATATTTAATATATTATTATCAATAACATAAATAAATATAACTTAAAATCGTATATAATTTATTCTATATAAGCTTTCTCCTAAAAGAAAACTTCATTTCTTTAATAACGTGAGACTATTTTTGTATTGTGATTTTCTTTTTATCTTAGAGTATCTTGTGATCTCATACTACTAACTACAATTAATATTGGTTGTGTTTGTATATAATTATGCATTCTAAAGAAATTTTAGAAATTTAAAAAAAATGTTAAATAATTTAACACATTCAGACCTAATAATTAATTATTTTGAACTTAAAATTTTTATTTTATGAAAAACTAAAATTCATTTATTTTTTATTTTATTTGAAAAAAATGCAGTTCTATGATTTCAAAATAGGAACCAGAAACCACCGGTTTCATAGAACCAAATCAGAACCATAAGAGACGGTCCAGTTCGGTTCTAGAACCGCCCCTATATCTATCTTAATGAGGATAATCACCTACTTCTTGATCTATGGAATCAAACAATTCTAGTAATTGAAGTGGAAATCCCTTCCTTCAAAGTCTTAACAATAACCAAGTTAGATGAAACCAAGTAGCTCAAAAAGAGAACCAACCAACTAAATTTCCTTGATGAGAAAAGATGAAGAACTTTATGTTATGGTCAATTATACCAATAGAGGATGACACAAGCCTTCAACGAAAGGGTTTACTATGAAGTTTCAAGGAAGGTAGCCTAGTGCTAAGGAAAGTGCTTCTTAATGTTCAAGACCCTAAAGAGAAGGTTGCACTAAACTACAATCATTTTATACAAAGTGGGAAGATTTTAATGAGAGAGGCAATGATTTTAACAAGAATAAATGGATTGATTTTAAAGGACCTTGTAAACTCGCATGAAGCAAAAGAGTATGATGCATGATGAATGATGAATCAATGAAATTTTACCAAGTTAAAAGCATTTGTTAGCAATTTTGGTGAAATGTGATATAGTTTTCATTATAGGCTCTTTTCAGACTTTACGAAGGATCTTTATCTATATGAAATATCATATACGTATATACAGGCTCGCTACTACAACTCATATACTTGCTTAAACTAGAGTGAGTGGTAAAAATAAGGAGGAGAAATTTGAGAAAATGATTCGTTATAGGAATCCTAAATACTCTGTTTATGGTTTAACCTATCTTAAAAGAAATGCTTATTTCATGGTTTGAACCAATTTTCTAAACCAAACTCAAGTTAGGATTTAGAAAAATGATTTGGTGTCAAGCTTAAAGAAAGAATGGGCTTTTGAAAGATGATGAAAAATAAAATGATCTTAATCAGGTTACATTTCCTGATGAGTTAAACTTGAAAGATAGGATCAAGCTTTCGGTAAACAATATGGTGTAAAGGAAAAGAGGAATGCAAAATAAACTAGGATCTTGAAAGAAGAAATCTGGGTAATAAGGCAAAAACTCCAATACTAAAGAATGTCATCTGGTGTTGTTGCTTAGCTAGAAAGGTAGCAATGCAATCAATAATCAAGTTCTTGAATGAAGTCTATCGCTTGAAGTTATTCATCAAGGGCCAATAAATTATCCTCCCTAGTAAGGTCTTTTACTAAGAAATTAAGTAATTAAATCTTAAAAGATTTTGAAAGAGACATATAGTTTTATGTATATAAGAAAACTAGTCTCATTAGAGTCCTATTTTCCTAAAGGTATAAGATAGCTAGTCCTATTAGAGTAAGTATAAGTATAGTCTTATCTCCTAGAAGTATAAGATAGCCAATTCTTTAAAGTCCTATCCTCCAAATGTATAAGGTAGGCAGTCTTAGTAGAATTCTATCTTGTAAGAATAATAGGTAGTCTCATAAGAGTCCTATCTTCCAAAAATATACAAGATAGCTAGTCTCTTAAAAGTCATATTGATGAGGTGGAAGTAATGGCAAATAAGTATATGGAGAAATGAGATAAAGACTAGTCAGTGGTAGTTTTGTAATTTTAGGTCTCTATCTTGATGGAAACAAGTCAATAGACTAATAATCGATGTTGTTTTTTGGGCAAATTAAATCATTTAAGCCTTCAAAACTGTGCCTTTTTTATATTTTAGGAAACATTTAATATTGTCATAAGTTTTAATAAAAAAGCTCATTTAATGTGTCATCTATGGCATTTTATTTGTCCTTTTGATTGTTTATGTTTGTAGGCTTTAAAGACTTTCTATTATATTGGTAGCTGTTGGGTTTTTATATATTGTATACCCTAGAATAGAAACATTTCAATTGATTAATATTATTATATTGGGGCTACCTTATTGCTCTATTTTCCCATAATTGCAAATTCACTTTATTAATTTTGAATTTTTTATGCCTATTTGGTTTGGGTATTCTAGGAATCAACAGGCAAATAGAAGAACAATTTTCAAGTTTTTGTAGATTCAATAGAACGTGTTTATTTCTTTTCTTTCACTGTGCTAGTTGGTATTTGGTGGTTAAATCCGAGGGATATAGAGTTTTAAAATTTTATAATAAGCTAATGATTCGATTCAACTTCGATCACAGATCCAATTGGGCAAGCACACCTACCGAAGTAGCATAGAAAACATTAGGTCATGTTCCTAGCGATCGTTAGTATCTATAATACTCACCTTTAATCTATTGTCTAGCTGAGAAAAGTTCAACAAAACGTGATATACAAATATGCACAAACTAAACTAAATCTAAAGGCAAATTCCAAAGGAAGAGTTTAAATGTAGGAATAAACTTAGATTTTGCTTCCCTAAGTCCCTATCATGTGATTTCTTAACACAAACTTGATGAGTTCTTTTTCAAGTATACTTGTACTGTCAAATTCACTAATGTATGTTAGTACCTCTCTCGATTGTCAATGACCTCTAAACCTAGATTAGACCACAGAAATCTCTTCTTAAACTATCAGCAACCTAGATTTGCAGTAAGTCTGAGAATCCTTTGATTAAAAACCATTTTAATGAATTCTTAATCAAGTGACATAAGGTTTCACTACTTCTATCTCTAGACAGTTATGAGCAACTTCATTAATAGTTTAGATTTATCTAAAAAAAATTATTTCTCAATCATTCAGTTAAGGTCAGACATGAATTTACATGATACATGCCCATAAACCCGCAAAATTAAGTTTAAGCTATTAATTACAAGTAGCCATTACAAGTGGCCAATGATAAGTGATTTTTACTCCATTCAAACCATGGGAATTTTGGTCTAATTTGATTAATTATTATATGAATTTCTCATGAATTTGTGGTATCATTGTTTATTTGTTGTTTCTTAGCTCCATGAACACAAAAAGAGGAAACAAAGTGATTTGATCAAGAATTGGAATGAAAACAGCAAGAACAGCAAAGAATAGTCTCAACCGCAGTACCTTTAATTTCAGTCGAGGGCAATTGAAGACAAAGAAAAATTGAGAAACAGCATCAGCCACACTCTTAGTAGTACCTGCTACTGGTACCTGCAATTGCAGCTGGAGCAAGCCGCGACTTGATGAAGGATTGAACATAGTATCTACTAAAGTCAAGAACTAAGGCCACGATTCAACCCCTATCATGCTCGCGCGATGTTTTGATAAATTTTATTATAACAAATCTCACATCAGCAAATAAAATCTTCATGATTTACATGTCTAATACATATAAATAAACATGCATAAACATTATAACTGTATTATACCATAGTGTAACAAATTACTAACATAGAATAAGAGTGTAAATATTAGGTGTGAGAATTTCTAGTAAGAGAAACCCTGCTTTTGCTAGAGATTCAAGTTTTCTAGGTGAATTTGATTTAATTTGAAGTTTGTTTCTATAAGATTTCATGCTGAATGTTGAAACCCATGGAGAAATAATTGTTTTAACTTAGGGTTTGTGAGCCCATGACCTAATCCATGTGATTTCAACCGTGGTTTTAACTCAATATTGTTTAGGTAATTGTATTTAGTAGCTTTAGCTTATTTTTGTAGGTTTATGCATGTGTACCACATAGATTCATGTCTGATTTCGCTGAATAGATTGAGAAATCATTATTTTAAATAGATCTAGGTTGTTAATGAAGTTATTCATAACTATTTAGAGATAGAAGTGGTGAAATTTTATGTTGCTTGATTCGAGGTTTATTGAAATGGGTTTTTAATCAAAGGAATCTTGATCTTAATGCGGATCTAGGTTGTTGATAGCTTGAGAAGTGATTTTGGTAGTCAGACCTAAGTTTGGAAGTTCTTGACACCTAAGAGAGGCATTAACATACTTTAGTGAATCTAACAGTATATGTATAGCCAGACAAGAACTCATTAAGTTTGTTTAAGAAATCACACGATAAGGATTTAGTGAAGCAAATCCTAGGTTCTTTCTTACACTTCAAACTTATCTTCTAAAATTTTCCTTGAAAACATGTACATAGCTAGGATTTATTTAGCTTAATCTGTAAGAACTTATTTTCCATGCTTTGCTAAATTTTTCTTTGGCTGGATAATAAATTAAAAGCTAGTACGGTAGATGTTAACAATCCCTAAGAAACACGACCTAATATTTTATATACTACTTTTGTAGGTACGATTGCTCAAATTGATGGTTGTGACCAAAGTTGAATAGAATATATTAGCATTTTTATAAATTTTATTTTTAAAACTTTTCTTTTTGAACCATAAGCCTAACCACCCAACAATATTCAATCAATACGCATTTGAAATCACATGAATTAGGCCTTAAATTCACAAACCTAAGTTAAACCATTTCTTTCTGCATGGGTTTTAGCATGTCTAAGCATGAATTCAAGAGAAATAATTAAGAATGAAGATAGATATCACATAGGAAACTCATCTTCTTGCAAGCAAACTTTAATCAAGTTTCAAATTCACTAAAAGAACTTGAATCCTAGAGTTTTTCTCACTGGAAATTCTCATTCTATTCTGTTAGTATATGTGCATGCCTATTCTCTCTCTAATATGGTGCAAAATACATTTTTACATTATTGTTCATGACTATTTATTCCCATCTGGCAAGGAAATCACAAAGGTTTTATTATTATCGTGGCAGATTCTTTATAACAAACTTTGTCAAATTTGCACTATGTGTGTAAGGGGTCAAATCACAACTTTGGTCATGGCCTCAAGTGTAGGCGTGGTTATCTCTTATTCTTTTCTTCTTTGGCCGTAGCCTTTGTCTAGTGTTAACCTTGGTTATTGATCGCAGGTGCCACTTGGGCACGATTGACTTCTTTGCTTTGTCTTCAAATCACCTTCACTTCAAATCATATGGGCACACTTACTAACTTTAAATGCCTATTTTTGTTGTCTTTACTCCATTCTTTGATTAAATCACTTCGTTTCTTTCTTTTATGATTAATGGAGTTGAAAACAACAATTAAACGATAATAGCACAAATTTATAAAAATTTTGTAAAATAATCAACCAAATTAAACACCAATTCCCTTAACTAAAATAGAGTAAAGATCACTTAGAAATATTAGAGCCAACATTTGTCTTAAGGTATCATGGCACCATGGAGGTAAACCAATCAACGACGTATGGTGGAGGAGTTATATGAGCGTGATGATCTGATCGCAAAATAACACAAATGATTGATGCATGAATGGATGTAGTAGTGGAGCGATTGATAGAGAGGATTGATGAATTGCTTGCCAATCAGAATAGGAATCAAAATCCTAGTCATTGAAGGAGCTCTAACCCTATGCCTAATCCTAGTGAAGTAGATGACAATTCTACTTCTACCACGCAGACACAATAGGTATCGTGTTAAAGAGGATCAAAGGAATCGGGAATCGGGGATGAGAACAAAAATTCTTAATTTTAATGATAACCTCCAACCAGAGGAGTTCTTGGACTAGTTGGCTACAGTAGGGGAGATTCTAGAGTTTAAGTGGGTCCTTAAGGTAAATGGCAACTAGATTACATGGTAGATTCATAACGTGGTGGTAGCAAACGAAATTGACCAGAAGCAGGCTGGGAAAATCGAAAATTATCACATTAGAAAAGATGAAGAAGCACCTTTGCACAACCTTTTTACCCTACAAATTCCAGCACATCATGTATCAAAGGCTGTAGAATCTGAAACAAGGTTATAGGTCAATGGTTAATTACATCACTAAATTTTATTAATTAATAGCAAGGAACGAGATTCAGGAGAAGGAGCAGCAATTGGTTATGTGATATATCGAGGATTATTATTACAGATATTGATACTGTTAACATGTTAAATCTCGTTTGTGTGTCAGTAGTACACCATAGAGCATTGATTGTCAAGAAACAGCAATGGCAATATGAAACTAATGTGGCTAGTAATAGTGGTGGAAGTAGTAGTGGTGGTGTAAATTGTGTAAGGAGTAGACTCACAAGCAACAACGCCAATGGTCACTTTAATAAGCCTAACACTAATGGTCCCAGTACTGATGGGGTTAAATGTTTCAAATGTGGTAAAGTAGGGCATCAAATATTTGAATGTTGAAAATTAGACAAAAAGGTGCTTTTGTTGAGAACAAAGAAGATGACAGGGAGGAGGTTTTGAAGTTATTGGTGATGATAGGTTAATGTGTGATACTAATTATGTCAAGTAGGAGTATATAGCTGGGGATAGAAAGGAGACTTTGATGGTTAGGAGGACTTGTATGACTCCTAAGGTTAGTGAGAATGACTGGCTGAGAAACAACATATTTCATTCTACTTCTACCATTATGGCCAAAGTATGTCAGTTTATGGTGGATTTTGGCAGTTGCAAAAACATCGTTTCAATAGAAGTAGTGCATCAGTTGGGCATTCAACTTAAGTAGCACCCTAAGACTTATAAGCTAACACGACTAAAGAGAGGGGGTGAGGTTGGTGTCTCTAACTGAATACTAGTTTCATTTTCCATTAGTTTTAAGTACAAAGATTCTATTTGGTGTGATGTGGTTGCGAAGGATGCTTGCCATTTATTATTAGGGAGCCCTCAACATTTTGATAAGGGTGTAACACATGATGGGAGGGCTAATACTAACAGTTTCGTGTATAAAAGGGTGAAAATAGTGTTAGTTCATGACTTGTGTCCTAATGAGTTGCCCGATGGATTACCGCCATTGCGTGATATCCAACACAAGATCAATCTTGAGCTCGGTGCCACCCTGTCGAACATACCACATTATAGAATGAGCCCTAAAAAGCATAAGGAGTTGAGGAGTTACTTGCTAAGGGTTTCATTCAAGAAAGCATGAGTTCTTGCGTAATTCCTACTCTACTAACATTAAGAAGGACAACTCCTGGCACATGTGTGTGGATATTCGAGTCATTAAAAAGATTGCTGCCTAATATTGTTTTCCTATCCTACGTCTAGATTATTTGCTTGACCAAATTAGTAGTGCTAATGTATTTACTAAACTTGATTCGAAGAGTAGGTATCATCAAATTGAATTCGAGTTAGGATCTTATGAATAGCTAGTGATGAATTAGGTTTTAAGACCATTCACTAGAAAGTGTATTGTCATGTATTTCAACAACATTCTAATTTATATTGCTAACCTAAGGGAGTATGTTAAGCATATATGAGACGTTCTCAGTATCTTACGTAGGGAGAAGTTCTATGCAGCCATTCAGAAGTGTGTTTTCACGGCTTCTAAGGTACTCTTTATGGGTTAAGTTATTTTTTATAAGGGTTTATAGGTTAGTAAACCCAAATTAGAAGCAATTTAGCAGTAGTCCTAACTTAATACTTTAACTGAGGTGAGAAGCATTCATGGTCTTACATCCTTTTACAAACAATTTATCCCTCATTTCAGTAGTATTAAGGCTCCCATTACCAATTGTATGAAAGATATGAAGTTTGTGTGGACAGATGATGTAGAATGGGTGTTTGAACAGATCAAAGTGCGCATTACGACAACAGTGTTGCTTGATTTTCATCAGCCTTGTAACCTACATGTAGATGCCTCGAACGTAAGGTTAGGAGTAGTTTTGAGCTAAAACAGCAGACCAATTGCTTATTTTAATGAGAAATCATCGGGGCCAAAGTTGAGATATAGCACTTATAATGTGAAGTTTAATGTTGTAGTGCAGGCTACCAAGCAATGGTGGTATTATTTGTTTCATAGGGAGTTTATTCTATATACTGTCCATGAGGCTTTAAAGTACCTTCATAGTCAAGATAAAGAATCAGCTAAGCATGCTTCGTGGGTAGCATATTTAAAGTGTTTCACTTTCATCACGAAGCATAAGTTTAGTGCTACAAACAGAGTAACTGCATGCATTGAACAAACAAAGGGCCTTTTGAATAACATGCATGTAGGGATACCTAGCTTTAATTCTTTTATTGATTTACTTGAGACTAACCTATATTTTTCATGTATATTAGCAAAAGATAGGGCTAGTGAGAAAACTAAGTTCTTACTACAAGATGGTTTTCTCTTCAAGGACAATTAGTTGTGCCTTCCAAACTATAGTCCATAATTTCAAATTATGAAGGAGTTGCATGGTAAAGGTCATGTGGGGTGAAATAGAATTTTGCAATTAGTACAGGCATTTTATTTCTAGCCAACCATTCACAAAGATGTGAAGAGTATGTGTAGTGTTATAGGGTCTATCAAGTTTCTAAGGGGACAGC
Source organism: Combretum micranthum (assembly GCA_024138025.1). Classification (NCBI taxonomy): domain Eukaryota; kingdom Viridiplantae; phylum Streptophyta; class Magnoliopsida; order Myrtales; family Combretaceae; genus Combretum; species Combretum micranthum. Next base: position 701,698 of record JAMXBD010000544.1, on the reverse strand, counting down.
TACAAATGTAGGGTTATACATGCCGCTACTTGTTCCTTCACAGCCTTGGGTTGATATAATCATGGACTTTGTGTTAGGATTACCATGAGCACAGTGAGGTGTCAGCTTCATTTTTTTTGTAGCAAACAGATTTTCCAAGATAATACACTTTATCCCTTAAATATAAAAACTATAGATGTTATGTATGTTGACAAATGTACTTTCACAAGGTATATTGGCTGCATGGGATGCCTTTAACTATTGTTTCTGACAAAAACATGAGGTTTTTACCATTTTTAGTGCAACCTAAGGAAAATGGTTAATATTAAGCTAAATTTTAATAGCGCCTATCATTCACAAATAGATGGACAAACTAAGGTTATGAATAGGTCCTTCAAAAATCAATTAAGGACTTTAGTTTATGAGAATGTGAAGAGCTGAGACCAAAAGCTGAGCCGAGTAGAGCTTGAACATAACCTGCAGTCAATCATAGTATATGGTTTAATCCATTTTGGGTAATGTATTTTTTTGTGCCTCAAGGTCCATTTGATTTGTTGCCATTGCTAGATAAGACTAAAATTCATGAGAAGGCATCAAATTTTGTTACCTATTTGTAAGCAGTCCACAGGGCTATCCATAACAATTTAGAGAAGGCTGCTAGTAAGTATAAAGAGGTTGCTAATAAAATGGAAACATATGGAGTTTAAGGTAGGAGATTTTGTATGCATTGTTTGCACGTAGGATTGGTTTTTCTACTGGTGAGTACAACAAACTGTTAATCATGAAAATTGGGCCAATAGAGATCATTGAAAAAACCATTCCAAATGCATACTAGTTGAAGCTATCTAGCCATATTTGAATTGCTGATGTATTTAAGTGAAGCATTTAATCCCTTACACTAGTGATAATTTGAAAGAAAATAATTCAAGGGCGAAATCTATCCACCCTAGGGAAGAGGATGAGGTGGAAGTAGTCGCAATTAGGTATATGGAAAAATGGGACAAAACCTAGTCATTGGTAGTTTTGTAATTTCAGGACCCTATTTCAATGGAAACGAGCCAACGAAAAAAATTCATTAGCTTTGCTTGGCTTTGTTGGTGATCAACATTGTCTTATAGGCAAATTTAATCATTTAAGCCTTCAAAATCCATGGATTTTGTCTAGTAAAAGTTATGATAATATTAAATGCTTCCTAAAATAGAAAAAAAAAATACAATTTCGAAGGCTTAAACGATTAAATTTTCCCATAAGACAATGTTGATCACCAACAAAGCCAAGCAAAGCTAGTAAATTTTTTCTATTGGCTTGTTTACATTGAGATAGGGACCTGAAATTACAAAACTTGTATCGTCTGAGTCATTTTTTTTGTCATTTTGATTATTTTATATTTGTAGGTTTTAGGGACTTACTATTTTTGGCAGCTTTTGGGTATCATTTTTTGCAGTTGTTGGGTCTTCATATATTTATCTCCCCAAGGGCAAAAAAACATTTCAATTAATTAATATTGTTATTTTGAAGCCGCCTTATTGCTTTATTTTCCTAGAATTTTAAGGTTCTTTTATTGACTTTGAATTTTGGATGCCTATTTTGTCTAGGTGTTTTAAGAACCAACAGGTAAATATATAGATGATCACTTTTCGGGTATTTGCAGAATTAATAAAACGTGCTAGATTTCATTTTTTCCTTTTGGCTTCGTCACATATCTTCCATAAGTATAAAATAACTAGTCTCGTTAGAGTCTTACCTTCCAAAAGTATATGATGACTAGTCTTGAAAGAGCAATATCCCTAAAATTCTATGTCCCTAGTGAATCACAAGTTAAGGCCAATTATCCTTCCCTCTAGGCAAAAAATAGGGAATCTCTTTTATCTTTGTGGTAAAGTTTTTCTCAAACTTCACCATAAAGAGAGGCAACTATAGATCTCCTCAACCCTCTTTTTTTTTTTTTTTTTTTTGTAGTTTAATTTGCTAAATAGTCTTGGTTTTAGTGAAAATACTCGAAAATTGGAAAATAGGAAATTTTAAAAATACTTAAAAAGAAAAAAAGTCAAAAATTCAAAAAGTAAAAAATCCTAAAAATAAGTCACTTTAAAGTTTATTATGGTTATAGGGTGGTTCAATTGATTTTTTTCTCCTAATATGAAACGATCATTAGAAACTTAAATTACATGTGATTTGATAAACTACAAATTTCCAAATGACGATAGTATCATCTTTATCAAAAGGAAAAATTTTAGCTTCCACACGATTATTCAATTTCCTAATATTGCAAAATGGACAATTTTAAAATATAAGAGCTCTAAATAGAACTTCATTTGAATTTAAATTGGCTATTTATGGTCTCTAAAGTACAGTCCCATCGATGGAACCATTCAATCAACTATCTAATCATTAAAATAAATATAGTAGTTAGAATATGAACTATTTTAATGGTTCGATCACGGTTGGGTATAGCGTGAGCCGTTAAATAGTGACGGGATCATAAAATTTCTTATAGTCATGAGATGAATGGGGCTTTGAAATTTATTTTTGCTCATCAGCTTAATTTTTTTTATTGACATAAAGGTGCACAATTTTACAAGGTTGCAATTCCGAATTGTACTTCAATCAAATTTATAATGGCTATTTTATAGATTTTTAAAATTTCAAGCAAAAATGAATAACAAGACGTGTAATTTTATCAAATTAAACCCTTTTTTGAAAAAAAAAAAATCATATATATGCCAACAAATGCAATTTGGGTTTCTCAATTTGTTTATACTAACAATCCTATACGAAAGATATCATGCACTAGATAATTTTAAACCCCGTATTCATTATCATATACCTTGAGAGTTCACGTTCACTGGTTAAACTAACGTTCTTTCATAATTAGACGAATATTATTTATTTAAATAAACCCTGATGTGTTATAGCATAAATATAATAACTTATATCATAGTTACAAACTCGAATTATTAGATTAGATAATTATAGTACTAATTTTAACTTGATATAAGAGCAAGAGGTCGAGAGTTCAAACTCTCCGTACTCATTTTAACCCATTAAAATTAAGTCATCTACTTAATGGGTTTAATAAAAAAATTAAAATCCTAACATACAAGTGAGAAGAAGTGTTATAAGATAAATATAATAGCTCATATCATATTTATAAATTTAAGTTTTTAGATAAGATGATCGTGATGCTAACCTTAACAGCATGGCTTTAAGATCAGATAATTATGGTGCTTATCTTAATAGCATGGCTTTGAGTCTTTGATAGACGTCGATTGATTATTTTACATTTCTTTTAGTTTTGATTGTCGTGTAAGCATGGTATATATTATAACTGTATGTATGAAGTTGCACTGCATCAGCTTGTTGGATGCTTGTGATTTGACTTACGGCTAGGCATCCGCACCACATTAACGAACCAATGCATCTATCTACTGATATTTTATTTAATCCAGATAAGAAAATGCTTTTACCTATGCAGCAAAGTGAATATAAAACATTATCAAAACTGGCTTTATTGAAAATGATGGGTGTCCATGTTTTCCCTTGATATTTTTATGATTTACAAAGGAGAATCAATTAGCTTTATTTAAATATTTTTTTTTACATGGCAAAAAACCTTTGAATATTTTACATGTTCCTTCATCAAGAAATTTAAGGGGCTCCACAAAATAACAAAACTATTTATTTTTCTATGAGAAAGAAATCAAATAATCTTTAAAATTGTGTTCTTGCTTTTTATTGTCAACTGTTTTAGCCGGTTTATCTTTGGAATAATGGCGCAATTTTCAATAATACTCGATTTTAGGGTTAGTAGAGACTAGTCTCAATCTTCTCTTTTCCTTTTTCGGTTTTAGTGGGTAAGGAGAATATCATTTGAACATGGGCCGGTGTTTCTATACTATTCTTTTTTCCTTGTATAAGGTGCATGATTTATTAATGGAAGTCTTCCAAGGGATAAAAGTAATGAAAGGATTCTCTCTCTCTCTCCCCCTATATATATATATATATATATATCATTTAAAAAAAGATTGAAATTTGGTATTTGAACTTTTTATAAAAAATAATTTATTTAAATTTTAAAATTATCGATTTAATATTCAATCCATTCTAGATAGCATTAGAGGAGATAATAAAAATTCAATACGAAGCTGTCTTTTCCATAAGCAAATAGAATTAAAGAAGCTATAAATATAATTATAAAATATTTGATTGAATATTAAATTAAAAAATTAAATTTTAAGTATTAAATTGAATTTTCATATAAAATCTATGTACCAAATTTGACATTTATCCAATCTTATTTGCAATTTTCAATTTGATTTCAATTTTAAAAAAATTGCGATCTTTTGGATGATTCCATTTTCATTTAGGTGATTTTCATTTCAACTTGATTGAATTTTTTTTTTTAAATATTAGTTTTAAAGTAAATAAACAATAATATACAAGTAAAATTTATTATCTTACAATAAAGACGATAAAAGTTTCTTGTCATTTCATATATGAGACTTTGCAATTTCATTCATAAATAAAAAATTGCATACTCATAATGGTTGAACGTCATTATCAAAGCATTCTCATTTTTGCAAGTGTGTTAAAGGCACTGAATGCGGAGATTTTTTATACTTCTTGAAATTTAAAATTAAACATGCACCTTAGACTTTATAGATGCACAGGTTCTTTAAATGTATATCATGTGTGTGTAATTTAGTTTGTGCGCTTCACATGATATTGAAAATCAATGCAACTTAAGATGATGACTTCAAGTTGAATAAGATATAAAATAATAGGAAGTCTTAGAGCATCTTTATCACTGGATACTTAATGGAAATTTCAAGAAATATGGGTGATGTGGTTATTACTTGAGCAATAAAGTGGACTGCTTGGCCAAGCAACCATCTCACTCCTCCTCACATTGGTCTTTATACTTATTTGCTTTTTACAAAAATACAATCCTTCCACTTCTCCACTCATTGGTCTTTTTAGACTTACTCAATCTTTATAAAATATATATAAACATCATTTTAAGATAATAAAATAAAATAGGGCCCATAATTTTTTTTTAAAAAAGAAAAGGTAAATAAGTAACACTCTTAAAGTAATCAGAAATAAAGTAGAGAGTTGCTTAATAGAGAGCGTTACTTTAGATATTGACATGACACTTTAAGTTATTCCTTAAGCAACCTAGACATAAAGATGTTGTCACGCCTCTAGCGGTATCCTAGTAGTCACACACATCATATGATGCTGCCTGACACCTTACAACTTTATAAATAAGGAAACTGGAAGACATCAGATAGAATTATATGTGTATGCTAATACTAGTCACACCTTGGAAGATGACTTATTTTCAACAAACAGGATCTTTTGGTTACTTGATAAGAATGGTGAATACACATAAGTTACATTACAATAGATAAGCCAACTACATCAACTGTCTAAATAACAAAATATTACAGACCATTTCTAATTATATAAAGTCTCGAGTACATAAATTAATGTTCAAAATATCATCTAATACATCACTAGATAATAATATCGTACCCAACCCATAATCCTTCTAGCTTTGAAAACCTTATCGATGCTAAACTTTGGAAGGATACAAGCCATGGTCGAAGGATAATCCCGAAAAAGCTATAAGGATGTGAGCATAAACCATGGCTCAATGAATAACCAAAACATACCACACATCAAGCAAGTTATCTAACAAATTATTATCAATCATATGCAATGCATCAATTAGTCATATATTCAAATACAAGCTTGGATAACCTGGAATCCAAACAAGATGGAGATTTACGCCTTCTCATCGAGGTTTAAGGAATCTAGTCTCAATGACCCACCCACTTAGGAGAAACTAAGCATACAGGAACATCAACAATGCTCACTTTAATTTTCACTTTACCTTAAATATGTCTTAACACTCATTTCATGTTTCAAGACTTAGAAACTTCATGACGTGTTAGTCTTTTCATGCCAATACCATGGGTAGTGCCCTTCATTTGTCACTTAGTTCTCATGGAACCGAATGGAACAAAAGTAACCTTGCGTAGAACTAGGAATCTTTCATCTAGAAAAACCTAGCATTACTATAGAACTGAAATACGAACACATAGTAGGCTGCAACACCATTTTATGCACGTTATACTATGCATGACCATTTCATTTACGGTACCAATAGTTCTTAAGCAAGTTTCAAGGTGATCATGCAATATACAGACAATCAACGTACTTCATGCCAAGTTCTCAAAAAGGTCTTTCATTATTAATATAGCTTAGCAATTCAAGCAGACACCATACAGCATGCATTATACCTCAAACCCACATTCACAACAATTTCATTATTAGTTTATCATTACGTATCCCCCTAAATTACATGTACATACAATGTGATAAATCTGAGTTACTCACCTACTAATCTTGACTCAATCGTAACAATCGACTGGAAAGTCCAAATGTGAATTGGAATCACCTATTACATGAATCAAGACATTCATCAATAACAAATGATTATGTAATAAATACTATTGGTGCCTAAGTGTTCTGAATTTATATTTCCTATACTTGAAGGCATTTATCCTTTCATGGTCTGAAATAGTTTTACAAGGTCTTGGATGTAAGATGAAGGTCACAGGTGTGATATAGGAAGTAATGAAACAAGGTATGTGATCACGAGTGTGATTTATGCCATGATAGGTGATCAAAAGTTGGATCATGGGTGTGACAAGGATCAATCTTTGTTTAGAGAAGATAACGGGCTATGATACGGCCTTGATAAGATGATTATGGCCTAATTCACGGCTGATTACGACTTAAGTCACAGCCATGGCATGTATTGAAGTTTTACTCGAGAGGATCTCAACCTTGATCACGGCTATGATATAGGTTGTTTCCATTTCCAAGAAGATCACTATCCTTACTATGATCGTGATATTTGTACATGTTGTTTTCTAAGTCTTTCATTCCTACTAAACTTTGATCTTTTTGTTTAATGTTCTTAAGTTGCTTGAGTTTTATTTTTATTGTGTTTCTCTTGATTCTATTTCATGTTTATATTTATGTTTAGTGTGATCACATTATCTTAAGTTTTTTAAGTTAAAATTCATCTAAGTCCTATATTCACTATTGCTTGAGTATGTCGAGAGCTATACTAAGGTTTTGTAGGGTTTGCTTTTATGTTTTAACATTTGATTCTAGGTTACACCATCCAGTTCTACATTATACTTATGAATCACACCATTGTCATTCCAAGAATCTTAAATTTCTTGCTATTGCCAAACCTATAGGTTTACGTGTAGTTTCTAGTTATATTAAGTTTTGTTTCTCAACTTTATCTCTTTGTGTGGGTTGAAATCTTCTATTATGTGTAGGATCTTATTTTAAGATTTAATTACTTATTCATTTTCCTTACATGTTCAAAAGATTAAGTATGTTCCATTTGTGCATTAAACATGAATTATTCCTATAGATACATGCATGACCGAACATGTAAAGGTCCATAAGCAATTTAATCTCTTGATTTTCCTAGATTTCTATGTATGGACATAGTATAGGCTATAAGATAGTGTAGATATTGCCTTAGATGGTTAGAAATGGAAGTGGTAGTTTCCCCTTTTTAGTATGACCGAACCTAAGTTTAAAAGTAGGGGAAAAAGTTGTTGATTCTCAACAGGCTTTGGTACTTAAACCATCGTTCTTTGATGAAGAATTCCCCACTCCTTAAATATTAATGCACATTCATTTGGTAAGAACTCCATAGCATTATTTTTTGTACAACAGTAATATGATTATATATACACTTCAAAAAATTTCTAATCACACTACAAGCTTCACTTTTGAAACCAAGCCTAAAAATCCAAGTGCATTTTTAGTAAAATCATCAATAATGGTCATAAAGAATCTCACATTATAGACTCAATTTTACATGGACCCCAGATATCAATATGGAGAAGATCAAAAGCACATTTAGAAAGACTCATGCTTTTATGAAAAAGAAGCCGATGAAACTTGGATTCTTGACAATCATGAAAAGAAATCATTCAAAGTTACAAGATTTGCATTCCTACAAATGACGAAGCTTTGAAATAGAAGAATACCCTAAACATAAATGAGACAATCGAAGTTCATCATTAACAAAAGTACTTTGACAAGACAATGAATTATTACAAGAAGAAACATGACTTGGCTTAAGTACATAAAGGCCATTCATCAATTGTCCCGAAGCCAACACTTCCTTAGTTTTTAGTTCCCGAAAAACACAAGAGGAATAATCAAAAGAAACGGTAAGATTAGTTTGGTTAAGCAAACAAGAAATGAATAGTAAATAGCACTGAAAACAAGGAACATAGAAAACATTGGTAAAGATAAGTGTTACAGTTAAACAAACATTTCCAACTTAGTAATGTGTATAAAAGAGCCATTAGTTAGTTTAACATCTAAAGGCTGAAGAAGATCACGTGTGTGTGGGTTACAAGACTTAAATAAGGTGTCATATGATTTGTAGCCCTTGAGTCTATAATCCAAAAGCCAACACCATTACATAAAGGACTAAATACAAAGTTATGACAAGAATTACTTGCAAAAACAACGTTTCCAGCCACACTACTCCCATCATCACTACCACATAAAGAAAAGACAAGGCCTCTAGTTTGTATGATCTTCATAAACTCCTTATAGGAATTTTGTAGAGCATTTGGATCAAACACTCTAGCATTTGAATTGTGTGGCTCACAATGATCAATTGGTGTCTCAAAATTCACATTATTAGCCATACCACCCTCTTTGACTTCGTAACTTTCTTCCCCTTATACCAATCCGGGTACCAAATGAGCTGAAACAATTATCTTTAGTCTGACCTTCACCTTTACAATGAAAACAAATCATCTTTCGATCTAGACATAGACATGGTTTGGTTCTGAATCGGAACCATGACCGGTAGTTGCAGAACTGGAACCGGACCAGTTGGTCGATTCCATAACTGGCTATGGAACCGCCGGTTTCATGGCTCCTAGGAAGTTCTTTAGCCTAGAACCGATGGAACCGACAATTTCACCCGGTTCCATTGAAAAATAATAATATTAAATATATAATTATTAATATTTAAATTATTTCATATAAATAGTAAATTTTGTTACTTATTCACAATGTTTAATACGTTATTATCAACAACACAAATAAACACAGCTTAAAATCATATATAAATAGTCTAAATAAACTTCTCTTAAATGCAAAATTCATTTTCTTAATAATGTGAGACTATTTTTTGCATTATAATTTTCTTTTTATCTTTTAAAGTATTTTACGATATCATAATATTAACTATAATTGATATTGAATGTGTTTATATACATATAGATGTGCAATCTAAATAAATTTTTTAAATTTTTAATTAAATAATTTAATACTTTTAGATCTAATAATTATTTTGAATTTAAAATTTATTTTATTAAAAATTAAAATTTTCATTTTTATTTTATTTAGAAAGATGGTTTTGCGGTTCCAAAAGCAAAATCGGGAGTCCGCAGTTCCATGGAACCGGACTAAAACCATGGGAGACGGCTCTTGTTTCGATTCCTTAATTTCAAGACTCGGAACCGATCGATTCGGTTCCAGAACTATGACAATCTTTCTATCCATACCACTATCTTTACCTTTCACATTAAAAGCCGCAACTTCAACATCATTGCTAAAGCATGAAGTAACTTCCTTTTGCTTCTCAATTTGTTGAACAAGATAAAATGCCTTTCCAACACTAGGCATAGGTTCCATAAAAAGAATTCGGTTTCTCACCGACTCATACACTTCATTCAAGCCCGTCAAAAATTGCATAACCTTAATAATAGACTCAAACTCCAATGAACAATCACGCAATTCACAAGTATAATTTTCACAAGAACATTGCGGATAAGCATTTAATTGGCTCAAAGCATCCCAATATCTCTTAAGCTTAGTAAAATATTCTCATGCATTCATATTAACTTGCTTCAAGTTACATTTCTCATATTGCAATTGAAAGATAAGAGGACCATTAGACATACCATATTGTTCTTTCACCTCATCCTACAACTGCTTAGCTGAAGTAGCATATAGAAAATCTTGTGAAATATCGGGACTAATAAAATAAATAATCTAGCACCTTGCCATGGAATCCACAATAGTCCATCTAACCAAATCTGCATAACTACTCTCTAGTGGCTTAGGAATTGTACCATCAATAAATTGTATCTTCATAATCTCAATTTGATAGATCTAGCCCATGCCAAGTAATTATTATCATTGAACACCAAATTCCCTATTATCATGTTTGGATTATCTGAACCAGCTACATGTAAAGGGTCCGAGATCAAAGATCTAAATGGTAAACTCGCCAAATCATTAAAATTAGTACCCATCTTTCCTTTCCATTAAACAATATCTTTGGCAAACCCAAAAACTAAAACCATGATCTGAAACATCTCTAGCAAATGCAATTAGAAGATCTCGAATATTAACAAACAAAATTTGTACCGCGATCCAAAAACACCCAACAAAGAATATACAAATGTGGATTAAATTTATAACCAATAGAAAAGAGAGAAGAAAAGAAAACTTACAAAATTTCAACAAGATTCAATCTTCATGCTCTAATATCATGTGAAGAATCAGATAAAAAATAATGAACCACAAGAAAAATTAAAAAGAAATCTATAGAAAAATCGTAATTCTTATTGAAAGAAAGAAAGAGATACATACAACTTTAATTTTCCACATATTCCTATTTTACAAAAGGAAACGGCTATATATAGAACAATTTAAAAAAGATTAATTAAGATGCTATGTTGATTAATTAAATTAAGATGGAATGTTGACTAATTAAATAAATAAAATGCTGCATGTTAACACATTTATCAATAGACCTGCTTACAAGCATTAGGATCAACCTAGCCAATATTAGCAAAGTTGGTCCAACACTGTGTTTGGCAACTTTTTTAAGTGAAAATCAATAGAAATGGGAAAAAAGAAAAAAATGAAAATGGAAATAAGTAAAATCTCTATTTTACCTTTGGTAACCTATGAAGAAAATAGAAAGAAAAAGAAGAGAAATGGAGCTAGTGATTGATAAATTACCTCCTTGTCTAATTTTAAATTTTTATTTACTGAGAAGAAAAAAGAGAATTTCATGTACTGTTCATGTTTTTTACTGGTCACTCCCCAATTATGAAGAGAAAATGAAGGGAGCAAAAGTAGAAACATTTCATTATTTTCAACATTTTCCATCGATTTCCATAGCATCCAAACACAAGCTATCCTCTCATTCCCACTCACTTGTGCAACTTTCCTTCTACTTCTCCAACTTTCTTCCTGTTCCAAACAAAGCGTAAAGCTTACCAAGTAAACGCTCCATAAAAACATCCAAAATATTAGGCATAATCATTTGGATTTTGTCATCAATCTCAATGTCTAGTCCAAATTATATTATCGAGTTTTGGACTTGGCTTAATACTAGCTTGCACAAGTTGTAAGTGTGTTGCATAGGTTTTTAATGTGTTGATATAATTCATGACTTCTGCAAAATATAGAATCGCAAGTTTTTTCCTTATTGCTTACACTGTGATTCATCTGCCCCATGGTCCCATAGCACTATCTAAATGCTACTTCACCCCACACTTTTTAAAATTATGTCTCCCCTTAGAATAACACGTTGGGCAAGTCTTTCTTCAATGACCCATTAAATTGGTACAAAGCTAATTCCGTTGCCTAGTGCGAGTGGATTATTGCTCTACTAAGATCCTGTTTGTTTCAAAAGATTTGCTTTCTACAATGGAGCCATTTCCTATATTTCTTTTCCTTTTTTATTACATTGAAAATGGTCCTTTAAAAAGAAAATGTTTTCCATTTTCTCATAAAAGGAAAATCCAATTGTTTTATGGAAATGGCTTACTAACTTTAAGACAAATCAAGTGTTTTATTTGTTTAGAGTAGTTGTAAATATTAACTACTCAAATAAGGTCAAGCAAAAATTTATTACCATTTTACAATCCAATTAAACATGTAATTTGAAAAGTTTTCAAGGCATGTCCTTATAATTTATCCCAAAAAAATGAAATGAAAAAAAAAAACTATGCATTTTCTCTCTTATTTGAAATAAATATAGAAATAAATTAATAAATAAGATAACGAGTTATTGTAAATATTGCAGCTCACCTTGTCATAGTGTAGATATACATTTAAATATCATGGAGCAATTCCTAATCCTATAATAGGCACGAAATTGAACCTTAAGGTTTAAAGTTAAACATTTATCTCTTAATAAAACTAATTTGATTACAAATGCACCTCTCATTGTCTTCATCTCCATCTATGAAATTGGAATTTACAGATACAAGTAGTACGTTATTTCATAAAAAAAATTTTAAAAATGAAAAGAAATTGGAAATATACATTTCATTTAGAAAGATAAAAAAATAGGGTTTTACAATTTTAGTTTACAACTGTGTTTTTATTAAGAGAGACATGTTTTGGTTTTTGTTAAAAAAAAAAAGAAAAAAATGGATTATATTGCCACGATAAATAAATATGGGATGACATTTTTTTCAATTTGTTTTCTTATGCTTTTTATTTAAGAGACAAATAAGTTGTCATTTAATAACATATGTGAACCTCGCTCCAATAGGGTAATTGTTGACTTTTCAAAACAGTAGAGGTCTATACAATTTCATAACTTTTTAAGGGGTGTCCGTGATTATATTATTGGGTTTTGGCCTTGATCGCATATTTTCAACTCTCTTCAAATTGACCCTAACTCTAGGCAGAAAAAGAAAGAAAGAAAGAAAGAAAGAAAGAGAAAAAACCAAGCAAGAGTCTAAGCATGTCCTTTAAGCACTTGGGTCAATACTAGCTTGCATAGGTTATAAATGTGTTGCATAAGTTTTTAATGTGTCAATGTAATTCATGAATTTTGCAAAATATAGGATCCAAAGTTTTTTTCCTTATTGCTCACACTATGATTCGTTTGCCCCATTGTCTCATAGCACTATCTAAATGATGCTGCTTCACCCCAAACTTGTTAAAATTATGTCTCCCCTTAGTACAACATGTTGGACATGTCTTTCTTCAATGGCCCATTAACTTGGTGCAAAGCTAATTCAATTGCCTAGTGTGAGTGGATTATTGCTTTACTAAGATCCTGTTTGTTTCAAAAGAAAGGCTTTCTAAAAAAGAACCATTCCTATATTTTTCTTTTTTATTACATTGAAATTGGTGTTTTAAATATAAAATGTTTTCCTTTTCTCACTAAAAAGAAATTTCTAATCATTTTATGGAAATAGCTTACAAATTTTAAGATAGATGGAGTTTTTAATTTGATTTTAATAGATGTAAATATTAATTACTCAAATAAGGTCAAACAAAAATTTATTACCATTTTACAACCCCAAAATTGCATATGTACTATGCAATCTTAATCCATGAGTGATTTGCATGTCACACATGCAAGTTTTATTAGTCTAATGAAAATCACATGTATAGCATATAATTTACACTATTGTAAAATCGCAAGTATATCATGAGTATTGTATGCAATGAAAAAAGTTTGCCATTTTTATATTGTAAAACTTTGTCAAATCACATTTACCCAATGCGAGTTTTGTGTAATAAATTGAAAGCACATATTAAAGATGCCATTTTGTAATGCATTTTGATAATTAATTTCCTACAATCTATATTTTGGTTTTTTTTTTTTTAAGAAACTATAGGTACATGCTACATTCTCTTTTATTGAATTAATTTCTATGAATATTTTAACTCTATGGAAATTATAGTAGTTCAAATTTTGTCATGGTTGCCTTGTGAATTATATTTTAAACATGAAAATAATTTAATAGATAAAAGACGAAAGACGTGTTTAAAAAATTATAAATATCAATTAATAGGTTGTAATTAAATATTACAAAATTCTCTTGTTTTTATGCTTTTACTTTCAAATAAAATGTTTGACATAATTGTGTATAGTAATAACAGGCTAATAATAACTGATTTACATGTGAAAACAAGTTACATAATACCAACGGAATAAAGATAGGAAAACTTGTAAGCATTTTTTTATAGAAATAATCAAACAGAAAAAAAAAATTATGGATAATATTTATAGGAGAAACCCCTTCTTGCTAACAAGTGGTTTTCTCGAAGCAAAGGAGACCTATTTTTTACTGTCATGTACTAACTCCATTTTAATGGATTAATGAATGCTGTGTGTTGATGGGAGAGGACCAAATATGGTATGAGACAAGCATACACCGGGGCAATTTGCGAACTTTTGTTTAAAGAAGATGAAGTGATAAGATCAAAGCCCAATTGGCGATGTCACCAATTGATGAAAGTCCATCCTTCAGCCCACCTTGCAATTTCACGCAATAGCAGGCCATTCTATTCCTGCAATTGCAAGCCCACAAGCAGACACAGCATACACATTAAAACAAGATGAAATTATTAACATGTGGTTGTGGAATATTTGTTTATTTAACTTATATGCAGGTGGATCATTTGTTTGTGTGTGCGTGTGTATATAAGATTTAAATTTAAAAGCAGTTAAAAAAATTATCGACAATGTGGCACAACATTAAAATCGTAGAAAAATCTAGAAATTAGGAGATAGGAAACTGAGTTAAAATACTAGAGAAAATTAGAAGAAAAACAAAGGAGAAAGCATGGGAAAAAATCATTGGGAAATTCTATAGTCTAGTGACAGGACTGTTCAAACAAATTTTTAACCATCAAAATAGATACGGTAATCAGTATATTAACTATTTAAATAATACAATCACAGTTAAATATGAATATAAGTTATTAAATAGTTGATGAAATCAATCCTATTAAAATTAATGATCATTAAAATTTTATAAAATTATAATAGTAATTTAAAATTTGATTTCCATTTATGGATAAAAAGTCTGCTTTGATTTAAAATTTAAGAAGTTTGTATTTGTATTTAACTACTCATAAAATCAAGTCATTTTTTTATCCGGACTGATTCCATTGGTTATTTAACAATTTGAATTCATACATAATTATGATGGCACCACTGGAATACTTAACAGGTCAATTATTATATTTATTTATTTATTTATTTTAATGATTAGATGATTGACTAGAGGGTATTAGTCACAAAACCTTAAAAAGTTCTCATAGACATAGTTACATAAAATGGTATGAAAACAAGTATCAGGAAACTGAAGAAGTAGTGGGGAAAATATCTTGTACACCCTTGATATTTTTAGCTTTTAGTTTTTTCCAATAAAATAGTAAATGCATTATGTTTTCATTGTAATTTTTAAAATGAAAAGAAATTATTAATAGTTAAGATATTAAAAAGCATAATTTGGCTTTAATAATATAGATATTTTTAAAAATGATATTATTAGAGGGGGCTTTATATGAAAAGTATTCTGATTCACCTTTTGAAAATTTTACAGGAATAACACTCTTGTTCCCATTTTTTCATCTATTAGTCCAATATAAATATAATAAGAATTCATGTCATAGTAATACCCCTGTTATTATCGTCAAAACATTATAAGAGATTTTAACGATTTTTTATTTAGATTCCATATCTTTTCCTACTATTTTCAGCATAGTAAGCATGTCAAAAACCTCTTCATCTTTGTTCATGTTGAAATTTATAATAAACTAAGAAAAATAATCTAATAAGCAAGACAATATAAAACTAATGGATAAGTTTATTCCATCTTAGATCCTTAGCTCTCGAGTCTCTCTATGTACCTTATTATTTCAAGTACATAATGTCCATCTTATAATTGATAGAGCTCGGGATTTGTTGTACCTCATCCCTAACACTCTCCTAGAATATATTTTTGCAATTCAAGTGACATTGCTAATAACATGAGACGGTGAACATCAATAGGGTCTTCCATATATTCATAACATTTCTCATATTGTGAAACAATAGCATCACCATTAAGTTTTTCAATCTCTTCAAGGAAATATGGTCTAATAAGGAGGTTATCTTCGTCAATTATGGAACACAATGAAAGGTTGTTGTTATTTGCCATTCTAGATTTACATAAAAAGTTTCAATATTTATGAGTAATTTATTTATTAAAAGGGCTTCCAAAATGGCTCTCATTGTTTTACTCAAATAGCATTGCTCTTTTTATCATTATTGGATAACCCATTGGAAGAATTTGTAATTGTAACACCATAAGTTTAGGGTCATTTATAATCCGCCATCTATCCAAATCATATACAAACACACAAAGGCTTAGAACCTATTATAACTGCAACAAACACATTAAATGCTCTAAAGTCACTCATATACCAATGACTCCAAAATTAATAAGTTCACTTGCTTGTAACCATAATCAGCCACATAAGTATCTACTTATAATCTCTAAGAGATTAACTAACATTATCCATACTAAAGTCACAAGGTTATAAGTTATCATTACAAGATATTCTATAATAAATACTAAACACCTACTATTCTTCATATCAACTTCTCACCACTAAGGCCCATGTTTTTCATTATGATGGGAATCAATTCATCTCAACTACAAGATTGATTACTCGTGCTCAAGCTAAGGAGTATTTGCATGTTGACCAAGGAAGCATGGGAAGTTGTAATAGATCTTACACAGGAGACAAACACTAGCTCAACACTACTAGTGTAGGACTCTACATCACCAATGTTGATGGAAAAGCCACCGGCGTTTAGCCAACTTTGAACACCTACAATCTCAAATTCATTAAGGCCGGCTTCAACACCGCTAGTCTTCATCATATACGCCACTGACGTATCTCTTTACAATGCTGGCATCCAGCCAACATTCAACAAGCACAAAATTGAAGCTTTCAACGCCGCCAGCTACAACGTCGTCGTATATGTTCTAGTAGCCGGCATATCCTTACGAAATTTACTGTTTTCTTTTGAATTTTGGTTTTCCTATTGCTCTAGTTTATATAGAACCTTGTTCATGTTAAAGAAACAGTTTTTGATATATATGATATTGTTATTGAGAATTTTATCAAGTTTCTCTTATCAATTATTTGTTTGATTATGGCAAGATTATTCAGTTATTATCAATCCTTTGGATTGTGGTTAACAAACCGTCATCCCTATTTCATGCGTCATATTGAATTAGGGTTAGCATAGTTCGATTGATTACGATGCGTAATATCCATTGTCAAGCCGTTCATATCCTTTATTTCTTAGCAAATCTATTTAAATCAAAAACTCGAAAATACAAATTTGTTCTAATTTGAGTTTCGTTGCTTTCCAACATTTTAAGCACATCATTTGATTAATATTGTTACTACTCTATCTACAAGAGTGGAACATATGACATTAAGGCAACAATTTGTAGTTAATCCACAGGCGCCACCTCCTATTGTAAATATTGATGTTCAAAAGGAAGGAGTAGGAGGAGGACATAGAGGAAGTCGGAATTGGGGTGATGATCATGACTATTGTGAAGGAAGAGGTGATAATTATGGGGATAATTTTGGTCGTGGTTATGTACCTGCTGGTGAATTTAGGCCACTAAGGGGCTTAGAGAATGTGAAGTTACAAATGCCCTCATTTGCAAGTGGTAGTTCAGCTTATGAGTATCTTGATTGGGAAGACAAGACGGAAGGCTTATTTGAGTGTTATGACATTGAAGAGCATTTGAGTGTTCGACTTGCTACTATTGAATTTACAGGTTATGCTACTTTATGGTGGAAGAATGTCCTTACCACACAAAGAAGGGATGGAGAGGCTGAGATTAGAACATAGCAGGATATGAAGCGAGTCATGAGACAAAGATTTCTTCCTAAGCATTATAAGCAAGAGTTATTCATGATTATGCAGCACTGAGACAGGGAGGAAAGACTATGGACGAATATGTCCAAGAATTTAAGACCTTGATGATTCGTTGTGGAGCTACTTAACCACTTGAGCAAACTATGGCAAGGTTTGTTTCTGGCCTAAAATATGAGATTGCTTATATCGTTCAGTTGCAGCGATACAATACACTTGAAGAGGCTATCTAGTTGGCTCTAAAGATTGAGAGGCAGAGCAATTCAAATCCTTACCAACCATCCAATAGGTATTCTTCTAAAAAATTTGAAGGTTGTTCTAAATTTCCAATATCTGATAGTAAGGAAGTAGGTCAGAATGTTGATAAAGATTATAATTCTGGGAAGGAAGTGCCAATTGATAAGAGGTAGAGAAATCTACTCATGATTCTGGTAAAGTTGTAGTGACTACTAAGTTTGAGAAAGATGTTATTGGTAGTTTTGGAGAGAAAAGTAGAGAGGTGAAATGCTTTAAATGTCAAGGTTATGGGCATATTGCTTCTCAGCGCCCTAATAAACGAGTTATGACTATTGTTGATAGGGAATTGATTGAAGAGGAAGGGGATGAAAGTGAGCAGGGTCTTGATGAGTTACAAGCTATTATAAATTCTATTATGAAGATAAGGAGGCTTATACCTTTGAAACCCTAGGGAAGGAAAGGTTTGTGAGTTCAGTGCTGAGATAGGATTCATCTTCTTTATTTGCAATTGGCCAAGAACAGAGGGAAAATCTTTTCTACACTGGCTGTAGGATTCAGGGACAACTATGTGTGCTTCTTATTAATAGTGGGAGTTGTACCAATGTGGCAGCAGCTTTTATGGTAGAAAAGTTGCAAATGCCTATAGTTCACATTCCAATCCTTATAAGTTTCAGTGGTTCAACAATCAGGGTTGCTTACTTGTTGATTCTCAAGTTAAAGTACCAATCTCTATTAGGGATAGGTATCAAGATGAAGTCCTTTGTGATGTTTTACCTATGGCTGCTTCTCACATCATCTTTGGGAGGCCTTGGTTGTTTGGAAATCGAGTTCTTCATGATGGATATCTAAATAGCTATGCTTTTCGGAGAAATGATAAGAGTATTGTTTTACATCCTATGAAGCTTGGAGAGATTCGATCCGCTCAGGATTAAATGTAGGATCAATAAAAGAAGAGGACTATGTTGATGAACAAAGAGATTATAAAACCCGTTTCAGGTTTGAGGAAAAATCTTCTTCAATCTCGAAGAGATGATAGGAATCAATTCATCTCAACTACAGGATCGATTACTCATGCCCGAGCTAAGGAGTATTTGTATGTTGACCAAGGAAACCTAAGAAGTTGTAGCAGATCTTACGCAGGAGACAAACACTAGATCAATGCCAGTGTATAGCCAGAGTTCAACAAGCACAAAATTGAAGTTTTCACTGTCGCCAGCTACACCTCTAGCATATATGTTCTAGTAGCTGGCATATCATCACGAAATTTACTGTTTTCTTTTGACTTTTGGTTTTCCTATTGCTTTAGTTTATATAGAACCTTATTCATGTTAAAGAGATAGTTTATATAACTGATATTATTATTGAGAGTTTTCTCAAGTTTCTCTTATCAATCATTTGTTTGATCCGTGATCCCTATATCGTATGTCATATCGAATTAGGGTTAGCGTAGTTCGGTTGATTACGGTGCATAATATTCGTTGTCAAGTTGTTCATATCCTTTTATTTCTTAGCAAATCCATTTAAATCAAAAACCCAAAAATACAAATTTGCTCCAATTTGAGTTCCACTACTTTCCAACGTTATAGGCACATCACATTAATCTTCATATGTTATGTAAGCATCACTTGGAGTGGCTTTAGTGCTAGTAGTATTCTTAACCCATTATCCAACAGTAACTAAGGATACAACGATCAATATGCTTGTACTTATACTTAAAAAAAGAGTGAACCAAAGCCCAGTACAGTATACCATAAACACATACACATGATTTACAAGCACACATTCACATACAAACCTAATACTAATACAACAACCAATGTTTAATTATCTTTGATATAAGATAAACAAACAACATAGGGATAACTCAATATCCTGCCATACATAAATATAATAATATATATACATATATGATGTTCAATACTCCCCAATATCCAAGAGTCCAAAACATGAATATTAAATACTCCCTAATATCCCCGAAACCAAAACTTGGATTTTGATGAGATAATATAATGCAAAATTAACTATTCAAAGAGCAAGTCGAGAGCTAGACTGCTTTATTCATTGAGGTGCGACAAACTCAAGACCAAAGCTCAACAAGCCCAAAAATGCAGAGTCATTAGTCGAGGGTCATGTCGAGGTCTTAATGTATTGATCAATTAGGGCATGACACAGCTCTACGAAAGTGGAAAAGAGCTTTTATTTGTGAATAGACAAATTTTTTACTTTCTTGTTTTCTTATTCATTAACTTGTAAATCTTAGGAAAAAGAGAGAGAAAAATATTCTAATACTCTATTCTTATATTTGCTATTTATCAGTGAGCATTTTGGTGATTGATATAGTGGTTGTGAAGTCTCCCAATTGGAGGCATTGGTGGATAGTGGAGACTAGGAAGTGAGTTAAACTCCACATTAAAATCTATAAATTCTTCTATCCCTATCTTTTTTAAATTTCATATTGTAATTTACTGTTATATATCCGCTACCATCAAAGTTAATTTTAATATGCTGCATTAAAATTAATTGTTTGAGCTTTTTAGGGAAAAATGCTCAATTCAACCTGCCTCACCCCCTCCTCCCTAGACAATTCTTGAGTTTTTTTATAGTGTATTTTCTCGTTTTTACTTGGCATTAGAGCCTCATCTCTATCTTTTATATGCTTAATCGCATAATAGAGTAAAGATCATAATGTACTAGGGTTTCTAGAGAGGCAAGCTATATATAGACAATCGCTTCTAAATGGGGATAACTACTCATATTGGAAGTGCATGATGAAAATTTTTGTTGAAGCTCAAAATAGATTAATTTGAAATGTTATAGGAAATGAGCCTTTAAAAATAGAAGAAAAATATTATAATGAAGAAGACTGGAAAAATATTAGAATTAAATGAATTTGCTATGAATATTTTGCATTATGGATTGAATGAAAGCAATTTCACTGGAATCTATACATTTAAACCTGGTAAAGAAACATAGGATGAATTAGAAAAGACTTATGAAAGAACTTCTAGAGTTTGAGATACAAAAATAAGTCTTTTATGTGAACAATTCAAAAATTTCAAAATGCTTCCTAATGAATCTATAGATGAAATGCATATCAGAATCATTAATACCATAAGCCCCTTAAGTGTACTTGGGAAGAATTTTACTAACTTGGAAATAAATTCTAAACTTCTCAAGTCACTGCCTAAGGATTGGGAAGTGAAAAGGACTACCATAGAAGAAGCACAAGACTTAAGTGTTATGGCAAGGAAAAACTCCTTGGGGCGCTCAAAATGTATAAACTCATCAAAAAGTAAGAAAAGGAATCTAATAAGAAGGCTATTGCCTTAAAAGCCACAAGTCAAGATTCCAGTGATGATGGATGATGAGAATAAAGAACTTATCTTGATGGCAAGAAACTCAACAAGTTCATGAAGCCTAACAACAAATAAAAAAGAATGACAACAGCTCATCTAGACACAAAAAAAGAAGGATGTGATAAGTTACTTTAAATGTCACAAACTAGGACAAATCCAATAGTATTGTTCACTACTCAAGAAGGCTTCAATGGGACCTAGAAAAGAAGCACTCATAGCCACTTGGAGTGACGATGAATCAATGACTCGGATGAGAATGTATGCTTCATGGCACTAGACGATGAGGTAAATTCCCCATGTTCTCCTTCTTATGCTGAGTTGTATGCCACATATGATAAAGTATGTTGTAAGCTAGTAAAAATTGAGAAAAAGAATAAGATGCTCAAATCTTTAATGACAGAAGTAGGAGAAGCGCTAGAAATTTTTCAAAACAAGTATGAAGAGATTAAATCTAAAAATGAAAGACTACATGAAGAAATAAATAGTCTAAAATTGAAAAATGATGAGATAAATAACAAGCATAAGAAGTTAAAAAGTAAGAATGATGAGTTAAGTAAGGTCAATGAAAATTAACAATTGAAAATGACTTACTTGATCTCGAAATTAAAACAATCAATAATGATAGAGTTGAATGTGCTAGTAGTAGTAATGAAATTTAAAAAGAGCTAGAGAATTTAAAAAATGAAAATATATTGCTAAAAGTTAGCTTAGATGATTCAAAACCTATAGCTAAATTCACAAATGGGAAAAGGAATTTGAACACACTTCTTGGAAATCAAAGGTGTTATTCAAATAAATATGGAATTGGCTATAATAAAGAAGGTAACTGCAAGTCCTACAAAACTTTTTTGTGAAAATCACCCACTGGACATGCAGCTACTGTGGGAAATCTGTTCATATCATACACAATTGTGTAATAAGAAAAACCATGCATTTGAATCGTAGAAGTAAACTGGTTTGAGTTCCTAAGAAAGAGATTCTGATTCCTCCTAACCAAAAAGGGCCCAAACTCAAATAGGTATCAAAGGAATAAAATTTTGCTTTGTAGGGATCTTCAAGTAGAAACAACAAATAGTACTTAGACAACGGTCGCTCTAGGCACATGACTAGAGACCCATACAAGTTCAAATTGCTAGCTTTGAAAGATCAAGGGAATGTTACCTTTGGAGACAATCGTAAATCAACAGTTTTGTATGAAGGTAACATTTTTATAAACAAAGATTTAGTTATTTAAAATGTGCTGCTGGTTGATAATCTAAAACATAATTTACTTAGTGTAAGCAAACTGTGTGATAATAGCTTTAAAGTAACATTTTTTGCCAATAAATGTTTTATTGAAAGAATTGATAATAACCAAGCACATTTTAAAGGATATAGACAAAGAAATATTTACAAAATTAATTTAGATGATTTTGAATCATCAAATGAAACTTGTCTATACTCTCAAAATGAAAATAGTTAACTATAACATAGAAAATTAGGACATACTAACATGGATGTAATTTCAAATCTTGTTAAAAAGAATCTTCTCAAAGGTTTACCAAAAATAATTTTCAAAGGACAAGATTTTTCAAGCATGTTAGTAAGGATATCAAACTAAGACTTCTTTTAAGTCTAAGGATGCTATTTCCACTACTAGGCCATTAGAACTATCACATATGGACTTATTTGGTCCTACTTAAACTTTAAATTTGGGAGACAAAAAAAATATACTTTGGTTATTGTTGATGATTTCACTAGATATGCATAAACTTTCTTCTTTGCATCTGAAGACGAAACAAATCATGTCCTTTTTAGATATTGCAAGAAAGTCCAAATGAAAAAGGTCTTAACAATATATCTATCCAAAGTAATCATGGTGGAGAATTTGAAAATTATGAAATGAATGATTTTTGTAGTAAATATGGCATTGAACATACTTTTTCAACATCTAAAACTCCATAACAAAATAGTGTAGCCGAGAGAAAAAACAGAACCTTAATTGAAATGGCTAGAACCATGTTGTATGAAAACAATTTGCTAATATATTTTTAGGCTAAAGCTGTAAATATTGTTCGCTATAAATCAAATTGAGTTTTTATAAGACCAGTTCTCAAGAAAACCCCCTTATGAGCTTGAAAAGGAAAAAGACCTAACATTGCTTATTTCCACTCTTTTGCACTAAATGTTACCTCTTAAATAATGGAAAAGAACAATTAGATAAATTTGATGCTAAAAGTGATAAAGGAATCTTTCTAGGTTATTCTTTGATTAATAGGCATATAGAGTGTTTAATAAAAAAACTTTAGTTGTAGAAGAATCTATACATGTTGTTTTTTAATGACTCTCAGCCTTATTTATAATCAAATGATGATGTAGATGCTATTGAATAAATTTTCCCATGAAAATAATAAATAAAGATCATAAACATAAAATGGATGTTAAGCATGAATCTGTTAATTATGATCTACCTAAAGAATGGAAATATGCTAGATCATATCCAAAAGATCTAATTATTGGTGAACTATCTCATAAAGTACAAACAAGATCATCTTTAAAGATTATAAATAATCTTGTTTTTCTATCTCAAATCGACTAAAAAATTGAAGAAGTAATAAAAGATGAATTTTTGGATACTAGCTATGCAAGAAGAATTAAACTAGGTCACAAGAAATGATGTTTGAAAATTTGTTCCTAGACCTGACAATAGACCTGTTATTGGAACCAAATGGGTTTATAGAAAAAAGCTTGATGAATCTGGGATAACAACAAGAAATAAAGCTAGATTAGTTGCTAAAAGATATAATAAAAAAGGTATAGTTTTTCTGAGACCTTTGCTCTGATTGCTAAACTAGAATCCAGAAGAATACTTTTGGAATTTGATGCTTTCAAAAATTTCACTTTTTCAAATGGATGTCAAATGTGCTTTCTTAAATGGTTTATAATAGAAGAAGTCTATGTAGAGTAACCATCAAGCTTTAACAATAATGAATTCCTCAATTATGTCTTTAAATTAAACAAAGCTTGTCTCAAGCAAGTTCTTAGAGCTTGGTACAAAAGACTTAGTACTTCACATTAAACAATGGATTTTCTAGAAGAAAAATTTATAGAACTCAGTTAATTAGAAATCACAAGTCAAACACATTGATTGTGCAAATCTATGTGAATGGCAGTATGTTTAAAGCCACTAATATGAGTCTTATAAATGAATTTGTTGAGTCCATGAAGAATGAATTTGAAATGAGCATGATAGGAAAACTCAATTATTTTTTAGGTCTTCAAATAAAACAATCCAAAAATGGAACATTCATCAATCAATCAAAATACATACGAGATCTATTGAAAAGATTTAAAATGGATACTTGTGAAACAATACCTATACTTATGAGAATAAATGTAAAGCTTGACAAAGATGAAAATGAGAAAAATGTGTGTGAAAAGCTTTATAGAGGCATGATAAGGAGTTTGTTGTATTTAGTAGCTTCTAGACCTGACATCATGTTCACGGTATGTATATGTGCACAATTTCAATCTTGCCTAGAATAATCATACTTGAGTGCAGTAAAACGCATATTCAAGTATGCTGTAGACATGATTGAAACTAGCTTGTGGTATCCAAAATTTACCTCTTTTGATCTAATTGGATACTCCAATGCTGACTTTGCTGGGTGCAAAGTAGATAAGAAAACCACAAGCAATGCATGCTAATTTCTTGGAAATTTCTTAATATCTTAACACTCAAAGAAGCAAAATTCGATTGCACTTTCAACTGCTGAAGCTGCGTACATAGCTATCGGCAGCTACTGTGCAAAAATTTTATGGATGAAACAAACTTTTTTATTATGGTTTAAGATTTGAAAATGTTCTAATTCGTTGTGACAACACAAGTGTTATAAATTTGACCCAAAAAAATCCTATTCAAAACTCAAGACGAAGCATATCGAAATTAGACATCATTTCATTAAAAATCATGTTCTAAATAAAGATATTAGCTTAAAATTTATTGATACAAACAATTAGGTTGTTGATATTTTTACTAAACCATTGAGTAAATGTTATTTTTTACACTTTACGAAGAGAATTAGTTATGATCAAGCAAGATAAGTGTTAAATTATCATGAAGACGAGATGATCTAGAACTTGATCTTAGGATTTAAGAAGATAGTAGACGTTTAGATATGTTTCTATGATAGTTGTAATATGTTTTGTTTGCAAAAATCTCTTATGTGTGTGCTTGCTCAAATCAAAGTTTCTTCTAAAACTTGGTTTTAAATGTATGAACATCCTTTGTGATGCCCTTTCTTTTTAATATTACGAATATTTTGTTTTTTTTAATAGAATCATGTATGATTGTCTATGCATCTCTCCTATTTACAATATCATAAGTCTGTCATTTTTAAGAGTACAAAGAGGGAGAAGTGTAGAATGAACAATTAACATGCATGAAATATATTTCTAATGAGTAAAAAGGGGAAGAAGTGTAGAATGCATGTAGTATGCTTTTTTTAAATTCAAAGGGCAAAAGAGCTATTATGTTTGTATGTTATATGCCATGTTTGTGTTTAACCAAAAAGGAGAAACCAAATGATGAATTAAGTGAAGTTTGCATCTTTCTAAAATTAAGCATCAAGCCTATATAAATTTAGGAAATTCTTTTGAAACCCATATCATAATTGGGGGGGGGGGAGGGGGGGGTGGTGGTGGTTACTAAATTGAGAAGGGGTTAATTGTGTATAATTGTCCTCATAAAAAAGGAGGGAGATTGTTGAACTTGTATATCCAATATAGATTTTGATGAGACAATATAATGTACCATTAACTATTCAATTATGATAACGTCCACTTAATTAGTCAAATAATATGATGAATAATATGCTAGAATATATATGTCTATGTTGTATGTTTTTTGTTGAGACTGTGCAGGTTTTAGTAGGAACATATTCGTGATGAATAGTCTTGGTCAAGGGTCAAGTCAAGAGCTAGACTGCTTCATTCATTAAGGCGCAACAAACTCAAGACCTAAGCTCAACAAGCCAAAAAATACAAATTTATTAGTCAAGGATCACATCGAGGGCTCGACGTATTGATTAGTTAGGGCACGACAAGCTCAAAACCAACACTCGACAAACTCAAATATATACAGCTTTAGTCTATGGTCAAAACTAAGGTGTGACGAATGTAGGGTGTAACAAGTCTTAAGGCGTGATAAGTTTGAAATCAAGGCTCGATAGAGTCCATGTGAGCAAAGGCTTATTGAGGGCTAAATTTAAAGCGTGACATTTTATGGTGTAATAAGATTTAGGAGGTGACAGTTTAAAAGCATGAGCCCATGTGGCAAAAAGAGCCGTTGAAGGGCATTTAATACTTAGCAACTTAAAGACATTATCTCCAACAGATATTTGAATTTTTGAAAGTTATAAATACTATGTCCTTAGGAGATTCAAAAAGAAGAAAAAAGTGCGAAAGTGGAAAAGAGCTTTTATTTGCGAATAGACAATTCTTTAATTTTCTTGTTCTTTTATTCATTAACTTTTAAATTTCAGGAAAAGGAGAGAGAAAAATATTCTAGTTCTTTGTTCTTATATTTGCTAATTATCAACGAGCATCTAGAGAGAGAAATGAAATATTTTAATTTCTAAGTGTGTTGTAAAAGTGGTGTATTGCTTATCTTGAACATGATTATTTACTGATTGATATAGTGGTGGTGAAATCCTCGATTGGAGGCATTGGTGGATTGTTGAGAGTAGGAAGTGGGTTGAACTCTAACCTGGACTAAATTCTTCTATTCATATCTCTTTAAAATTTCATATTATAATCTGCAGTTGTATATCCACTACCATTAAAGTTAATTTTGATCTGCTACATTAAGATTAATTGTTTAAGCTTTTTAGGACAAATACTCAATCCCCCCCCCCCCCCCCCCCCCCCCCCCCCCCCCCCCCCCCCCCCCCACCTTCTTGAGTATTTTATAGAGCATTTTTCCATTTTACTTAGATCTATCGATATCATTTCCATGTGCAACTCAACTCTTGGACAACACTACACATGGATCATCAAGTTGCCACTATAATAGCATGAAAACTCTCTACCTATTACTAGTATCTATGCACAAGAAATAAGCAATTATTAATGTTGGATAGTTAATTAGTTCATTTAAGTTTTCTACCCTAAGTAAGCATAAGCAACAAGCAAGGTATACACGTATCTGAAAGTCGTTCCGTTCTAAACTAGTATATACTACCTGAATATATGTCAAGTTGTTTAGAGAGTTCTATATGTCTAACTTAAATTCTCATTCTATTCTTATCACTCCTAGTCATACTCTGTTATTACCTACATTCTCAAGACCTTAAAGTATACTTAAATTGTGAAGTAAATAGTTTAGTGAATCTAGTCATGTTTAAGCTAGAAAACAATGATTTTCAGGGTATTATAACGTGCATAAACTAGTATACAAGTAGGTATAGGGTTAAGTATCACTTAGGAAGAGAAAATAGGTGATAAAAAGGTCCCTAGGGAGGTATACGGGTAATATACAGGGAAACACAACCTTATGTTTCCCCTTGTCTTCTTTTTTAAGCACAAAATTTAAAACACTGAGAAGAACACAACCAAGAACAAGGGGTCATGTATATGCTATGTTCTTTTCACATTCCTTTCTTGTTGAAAGCACAAAGAGAAACACAACTTGATACACAATCTCATGTATTGGTTGTGTTTTTCTAAGAAAACATTTTTTTTATACAAAGAGGTACATGACTTGAAACACAGGATCGTGTATAAGTCGTGTACTTCTAGAAAACACCTTATTTGTCCATTTGCATTTCAAAACTTGTTTTAAACCTTTTACAAAAGATTTTATCCCTCCAAAAACGTTTCATTCCCTTTTTTACACTTGTTAATGTCATTCCAACATCAATTATATAGCAAATTACTTAATCTAAACAAACTACTGCCCAAGATGTTAAGTATTTACATAGTTTGGCTTTACCTTCTCGAAATCTTTTGCCCTTCCCCTCTTCTTAACATTCAAAAATCATTACTCTTTAACATTTCTCAAGAATCTTCCCTAAAACTCATTGTCTTTACCATAGAGCACCACTATCAACATCGAAACACGAAGACTTCATCACCCATTTAATTATTGTTGGAAACATGAGGAGAACGAAAATATACTATCACTTATCATAGAATAACATTCGAGATTCCTCTAAGGCTATAAAGAATTGTTGTGAGAGGGAGAAAGAGAAAGAGGGAGTTTTTGTAACATACGATTAAAAATAATGTAAGCAATTAATTCCTAGTGTTTTAAATAGGTTTAAATAACGTATATTTTCATATATTATAGGGTTAGACCGTCTTGCCCCTATTTTAAAAATCACCTTTACCTTTTTACCCTTTCTTATGATTTCATATGTTTTGGGATATTTCATTCTCCCTCCCTTAAAAGAACTTTTATCCTCAAAAGTTCCATAAGTCACTACCAAGATTTTTAATTTGATTCCATTTATTAAGCTTCCTTGATGTCTTTATATTTGCAAGTACTTTGTATGTGAACTTAGTTTAGTGGTAAAGACGCTTATTATACCCAACCATTGATCATTTAATTTTGTTGTTGAACCTATATACTGTAGGAAGATCTCTAATCCTAAGCTCATAAAAGCTGTAGATTCTTATCCATCTAATTCTCCTGATGATATTAGATTAATTGTATTCCTTGCCACATCTACTGAATCTTATTGATATCACCTATAATAATTGTAGTGGTAACATTCACCTAATTCAAAACATTTATTTACCTATTATACCATTTCGAATGCTTCTTCAATTCTTAATGTCTTTCCTTCCCATAATTACCCAATGAGAAAGAGATGTAATAATTGACACCTATAGTCTTAGATAAATCTTTCAAAATTGCTAGAGTGACTTGTAGTCTTTCTTTTGACATTATTTCCTCAATATTCGATTTTCTAATATACCTTTATTTCTATAACCATTACTCTATAAATCCATTGATGTTCTCAATAGCATCTAATCATTCTTCATTATATTTTGTATCCTCTTGCTCTAATTTAATCTGTTTCCCGGCAAAAGATTTACTTTTGATTATGCACTTGCACTATATTAACTTCTAAACCAACTGACACATTCTTCAAAACAATAATATGATGTAATTTTGAAATATTAATCCAACTCATTAGTAATATTAATCATTATACTTTACCTCTAGTTATTGCCACTTCTATTGAAACCTATTTTAACACATAGTCTCCTATAATTCTCCACTAGCAATTGCAAAGCTGAAAATCTTAGGATCTATAATCTTTGAACTTAAATTCTAAAGATCAAAATCCACATTGTAGAAACTAGGTAACACCTAAAGAATATAAATTAAGCCCTAAAAATGATTTCCTTTTAAGCTAAAAGAGTAATTCATGCACAACAACAAATATAATCAACAATGATAAGTAAAAAGATAGGAAAATGAAAGTTTGCACTACGATTTTAACGTGGAGTTCGGTTCGCCCCTTAGTCTCCACGATCCACAATAATTGCCTCCACAATGGAGGACTGCACCACTTTATTCACAACAAATATTTGCCTCAATAGAGGACTTAAACACATCAACAATACAATTGCTTAAGTTGAGTCTTTACAAACTTGAACACACTTGACTTGACTCAACTCAAGACTTCACCAAATTACTCACAACTCTCTTAGTGTAGTGCTTGATAAAGGATAGCAATTACAAAGCACTTAGCACTACACTTAGCTCTCACTCACACAATATTACAATTTACAATTAAAGCTTGTAGAGAGTATTCACAAGGAAATGCTTGCGATAAATAAGCTCTAGAACTTGTCTACAAGACCTCAAACACTTGTATTTCTAACATTTTTAAGCCTCCTAGCCATTACAAATAAAACATATAAAAACGGCTGGAAAGCAAAAGCTCCAACAGCTATATTTCTATAGCTTACCATCTGAACGGTATGTTTGCACTGTCAGAACGGTATATGGCATCTTCACTTGGTGTCCAAACGATACTTAAAGATCTGCAAGAAAAACATGTACCAATCGAATGCCAAGCACTATCGTCCAGCCAGTAGTGACAGAAACTACATATCCTTGCTCTCGGCATGAATTAAATCAAATAGCATCCGGATGGTGAGTGTCTGCTATGACACTCACTTATATTACATGCATAACCAAAGCAAAACAAGTTCAAACATATCCAAAATAAATTCAACACTTGTTTTACTAATTAAGTATAACTTAAATATAATCGAGTGATTAATTGTGCATTTCCTCATCAAAACACACATTGAACATCACATGTTCAACACACATTGATATGACGTTTCAAATGATGTTGTGGTATCATTATTGCTCATGTTGTCCAATTGTTTCCCAGATCTTATAATATTACATTTTATAACAATTGGTACTTATGGTTTCATATAGATTTTTCTTAAGATCTCCTCAAGGGCTCATCATTGTGGCCAGATTTGGTTGTCACTATTACTCGTTATCTTTGGATATTTCAGATCTTGCAATTGATCAACATCACATTTCATTCTTCTAAGTATTGCTCTACATGTACCTTCATAATCAATTATAATATTTGTTTATTCTCCCATTTATTTTGGTTACTCCCAAATATCTTTCCATTTACTCTTCAACATAATTTTCCTCACTTGCTTTAATGTCTATAGTTTTATGTTTATTAAGCCAAAAATTGCATTTCATAGTGCCAACCATTGTTAGGATTTTCATGCCAATTAGTTATACATCTAGTTAATTATAATCATCTCTAGTCATCCCTCTCCTGCCTCTAAACTTCTGTCTTCGTAGTGTCTTTAATACTATCATCTTAACCTAATAGTATTCTTTGCTCTTTTCACGTATCACTAGTCATTCCCTTATAACTCTAACTATTCATTGTTACACTGATACTTTTCATCTTAAATTTCACTGTGAGTCATGGTAAATACCTTCCCAACTAAAATATTAAGGTTCTCTCTACCCTTGCAATTGCAAAAAACTTTCAATTAAGTAGTCATGATTATTGTTGTGCTTCCTTGAAATACTATCTTTATTTGGCTTTACTAGATAAAAGAAACTAATGAAATACCATAAATACATATAATTGTATTAATTTGGTTGTAAAGCTTACCAATTAATATTTAATAGGTTTAACTGCTATTACATGTTAGATTAAGTGAATTATTTTAATTGAACATTTCACTTGCTTGTAATATTATTAATTATTTGTTTAGTGTTTTAAATCATTAAGTCCACTAAGGCTTATTTTGCATTTTCCTCTCCATTCACTTTAACTAATTTTGTGAATTTATCGTTACATTAACACCTTTGATTTTTACCATAATTGACAAATTTTATTACGTTCGTGATTACCATCAATGATATGGTTATGAGATTTTGGTAAATTACACCAAAATGTCACAATGTTTAGGCTAAATTCATTTTAGGTTACAACGTTTCAAAAAGTTTAAAAGAGGTCACAACGTTTGGAAATTGTCTTTTGAGATAATTAAATATTTCTTCCATCAAAATATATTAACAGAGGCCTTAAAAGAAGGGTTTTCTGATTTTTAATTAAATATTTCTCATGTTGACACGTTGAAACACTCAAAATCCCTACCTAGCTAATTTAGAAAAGACTTAGTTAAATAGTATAATAGGTAGTTAATTTTGAACATAGTTTAGACAGTTTAAATGAATAAAAAAAGTATATAATAGAATTTGATTAGATAACTTAATATAATTAAATAAATAAATATGTTAAATTGAAATTTGAGATTTCAAATATCCTTTCAAATTCCAATTCCTAAATCCCCACAAGTTTTGAATTAGTTTGCCTAAAAATATCAATTCTTGAGCTCAAACCTAAACCAAAAATCAATTTGATATAAACCAAAACAACTAAACTAAATCATTATTTCAACTTATTAATTCGTAATATCTAGATTCTCAAGTTATTTCCTAATTATCTTCGGTACTTAAAATAATAATAAAAAGGTTTTAAACCTAATATACATACCTTAAAAGTATCTTTAAAAAATTTTTCTTTTTCTTTTTCTTTTATTTTTCTCTTGCCTCTCTACTTTTCTTTTCCTTTCCTTTTTTCTTTTCATTTTTCCTCTTCCTCCCTTCTCTTCTCTTCTTTTTCTCTCTTTCATCTCCCAAAAACAACTCCAAATTTCAAATTTAGAGAAGACTAGAAGAGAAATCAAAGTTAGAAAAGAAGATAGGAAGTGTAAATCATGCTAAGAGAAGCTTCAACAACTTAAAGTAGCAGTACTAGAGTATATCAAGATGCTTGAGTTGCTAAACAAGTAAATAGTTATTTTTCTTTGTTTTGATTATTGTTTGTACATATATATGATGTCTTAAAACTAGATATAAGTAAAAATGTTGATCAAACTTGTAAACTTGTAAGATGTGAAAATGTATGTCAAAACCTAGGCTTGTGTCTGCATCCATAGAATTAGAAGATGATAAAATGATTTGATGAAATATGAAGTAAAAATATGAATATAAATGTTCTAAATGATTGTTCTAAGTTTATATGCTGAGTATAAGATGTAGTATATTGAAATAAGATATAAAACAAATAGTAACATAGGTTAAGTTTTCTAAAGAACAATTAGAGTAAAGAGCACGAAGGGAGAATAAGGACTTATATCAAGTCGTGCTCCTTACTGTTGCTTAAAAACACATGAATTTAGCCTACCTGAGAAGAAGTACGGCTAGAACATGACTTGCCCTATCTACTCGTACTCCTTTCTGACCTCAAAAACTCGAAGAAAATATGTTTTCTAAAATAGCATGGCTAAGATCATGAGGTAATGTATTTGCATGTGCTTCTTTCTGGTCTCAAAACTCAATGAATCCTAAAAGAACACCGGGGGATACATGTGCCCGTGTACTTTTCTAACCCCTTCATAACTTCGCCTTTCCTACTCCAAATCGAAACTTGACCCGATTTATCCTTTAACCTTAAGAAACCTTCCAAGACCTTCAAAATACAAATTTAGCAAGTATTAATATCCTAATTATGATGTATATCACCTAAACATATTAATTCCAGAATGCCTCACCCAAACTAAAGTAGTTCAAACTTCACAAAATAAAATAGATGAATGATAGTTAATATAAATTAGGACTGAGTTAATTGAACTTATAAATTTAATAACAAATTAGATTAAACAAAGAAGGTAAGAATAAAATAAACTTAGTTAATCAATCTAAGTTCAACTTGACTAAATAGACTTTAATGAGCTAAAATGAATTGGATTGATTAAGTTTAATCAACTTAACTTCGTAATAAAATTAAATGATTAATTATAATCAATCTAGCCAGGATTAAGCTAAAATAGGCTTAATAACTATTATTTGTCTTAGACTAATGTGTTAGGATAGACCATGAATAGTATAAGGAGTATGTTGTTTGAAATATTTGTTTGTTAAGAAATATGAGTATTTTTTAAAATGAATGATATGATGATGTTTTTTATAATAAATGATTATAAATAAAGAGAAAAGAAATAATTTTATAGACAATAGAGAACTATCTGTATATCGACAGAGTGATATTCACAGTCATAGCGGGTTTCCTACTTAATGTTTGATTAAATGGATTTTTAAAATAAGTTTATTGTAAATGAATAATTAATTTAAATGCTTATACGGGTATAATTCTTGAACAGATATGGATATCTAATTTATCTTCTAGGATGGCTTATGATCCATCCTCTGTCTCTATTTAGAATTCAAATAGTATAAGGTGTGCAGTTACATGTTTGTTATCTGCTAGGATAGGCATATTAAAAATGAATTAAAACTTAAATACAACCTAATAATTGAGTATTGTTTGTGCTTGTATTGTTTAATCCGGTCCAGGAGCGATAACCTTATCTGGAGCTGGGTATGGTAGTTAGGCACTTAGGCCAACTCCTACCATGATACAATGGTATGCCATGATGCAATGACAATTCATAAGTGGCTCAATGGGTGGCTGATGGAGCAAATGGTATAGGCATAATATCTGTCATGATCAGTGAGAAATAATATAGTAGGACTCACGTTTATAAGGCTAGTTGAGTCTTACTATATTATGAACTGAGATGGGTAGAGTGTGTGTAACAGTTGCAAACTCTAGATGAGGCTATTTTCTTTTTCAGGCATACATATGAGATATATGTATCCAAGCTACTTATATCAACCCTCTAAGCAGCTACTGTTACTCAAGACCCCCAGATTCCTAAAAGCTTGTTCCAGAGTGCAAGTACTCCCGTGTTGCTTGTTTCACTTTAATTTAAAGATAATAACTTGTTGTTTATTGTTGCATTAGATTAAGCATTAGTGCCCATCTTGTATGTGCTTATGCCATTATGTACTGGGTTTTGGCTCATTATTATTATCTTTCTAGGTGATGATTTGATGATGATGACGATGTTGAGGATGATGATGATTGACTTGGGCATCGGCAATTCTAGAGGTATGAGAGGAGGAGTGAAGTGAAGTAGAGGCGTTAGATTATTGTGTTTTATTTCATTTTGTTTTAGAGTTGGATTCATATTTTTGAATCTTGTATTTCTGTAAGGGGCTGGTTATGGAGCCCATATTCTGTAATTTAATCTTTAAAACTTTGTTTTACCGTCAAGAAAATTATATGAGATACCTAATGGTATAATTTGTTTTAAAGTTGGGTTACTGAAGATAGTAGCTCATAGTTTTGTTTATGAGAATGTTGATATAATTAAGTGAGTATAAGTTAGAAATGTTTTTATAAAGCTTGTTTTACCATCATAAATCCAGTTGTCTCTAGAATCTAGCTAAATGATTTCATATTTTAAAATTGGCAAGCAAATGTTCGGCATAAATAAATCTTTAAAGGAAGTTTGTACGTGTAATATATAAGGTATTATACGTCGCAACTGTATACATTCAGACCTTGTTTCAGGGCATTACATACGTATCAATGGTGACCTCAATTGACTCATTTCTTTAAGTATTATGACCTCTTTTTGAACCACTCAAAAAAGTTATGATCTCTTTTGAACTTTTTGAAACGTTGTGACCTAAAATGAACTTACCCCTAAATATTGTGACATTCTGGTATAATTTACCCTATTAGATTCAATAGTTTTAGTACTTTATCTTGCATTGTGGTCATTTCCTTTATCTTGATAATAACTATTATTTCATTTTATCTTTAATTATTTGTCTTCACTCATTTTATCATGTGTTATATATATATATATATATATATATTATCATGTATCAATACTTCTATTTCTTTCCTTGAAATCAAGATTTTTTTTTTGTTTGATCATCGTTATACTAGTGAGAGTGCTTGACAAGTAGCAGGAATAACTGGACTAACATAAACTTAATTCTTAAGGCAGACTCGAAACAGCTTGACTTACAATACAAGACTTGACACGACATGACAAGACTTCTAACAACACTTAATACACTTAACAAGGCATTTAATAAACAAGGACAAGCAACAAACTTGTTAGCACCTCACGAATTCATGCCTTTGATACATAGTCATTACATAATTATATGCTATTCAAATATTCAAATCATTGCTCTTTCCTTAATTCTTTCATTTCGTAAGTATTTGTTATTGAGTAGAGGTGAGCAAAAAAACCAACTGAACCGAATCCAACCAAACCAAAAATGTGGTTTTTTTTTTTTTTTTACAATTTGGTTCGGAAAATTTTCAAATTGAATTAATCCATAAAGTTATGGTTGATCCAAAGGGATAAACTAAATCAATCCATAAAATTAAACAAATCTGTTTTAGAAAAATATATTAATAATTTACTTGTAACTTAAAATTTTTTTATATTATGATATAATGCTTAAAAGAAATTTTTAAGTTTGCATTTATTAAAATATATGATTATTCAAATTTTTTACCGTAATCTACATATTATATAGTGTTTTATTCAAAATTCATGTCATGAACTAAATTTTATTTAGTTTTTTTTTTCATAATTATTAGAAAACCATTTATACTTGAGAAATAGCATAATCTGTAGCTAGTTGGACAATAATAGTGGCTTTACTTATGTCAAAACTGTCCTTTGTAATCATACAAGCCCCTGCAAAGCTAAGCATTATCCTCGAGCCTCGACTAGAGATGCAACCAAGTCGGATTTTGGGTGGATCATATGAACTCAAACTCGAACCCGCTACACTATAAGGCATACCAAACCCGACCCTATAACCTTTTAGGGTTTTCCTGCTATATCCAAACCCGTCTTACAAGGTTTACACTAAAACCCGCCATCCGCTCGGTTAACCACCTAAATATGAACCCGATCACCCGTCCGACCATGCACCTAATTATCAACCTAAACCTACCTTGCTTATTGTTTTTTTTTTTCCAATAGATTCAGCAGACTTAAGTCAATAAAATAATATTCTAATAATATAGCAATTCACCTTCTCTTTGTCAACTTGTTTTTAAATTTAGCTTGTTACTATGTTTATATTTAGTAAATATATTTATATTACAACAATTTTTTTTCCTAAGACTAATGGGTCGGGTGAGTATCTATCGGGTTTTAGTAGTATCCAAACCCAACCCTAATACCTTACAGGGTTTTTTACCTATATCTAAACTTGACCCTACAACCCTATAGGATTTTTATCGAATTGGATGTGTCGAAAATCCGTTAATGGCCAACCCGGTTGCATCCCTAGCCTTGGCGGCTGATGCATTACCACGTTCTACAGCAAGTTGGGCATGTTAGCATTACGGGCTTCTACAATCACAATAGAATATATTTATGATATTCGATGAATTTGGCTTACATAATATTTTCGCTAGTAGATCTGAGGCCATCATTATTAAATTTAGTTGCTAATACAATATAAAAAATTTTAATTGTCTTAATATTGACTTTATCTATTATCCTTTATATGATTTAATAATTAGTACTAAATAAATATAGTATTTTCACAAGAAGATTACATGTAATATAAATATAACATTACTAGATTACATGTTGTGTTATGTTCATAATCCAAGCCGAACCAAATCGTTATCTAAGGGTTTGAAAATTTCCTAATCTAAACCAAACTGTTATTAAATGGTTTGGTTTTGGTACTAAAAAAAACAAATAGCAAATTTTGGTTTGGTTTTAGCAAAAATCGAACCAAACCAATTTATGCCCACCATTATTACCGAGTTGTCACTACAACTATGGAAATTTGGTGTGATAGTTTCTCATTTTCATTTTCCTTATATATTAATATTTTGATTTTGTTATTTATTATTTATAGTCATTAGGAGATGCCTATACAGGCTTGTTTGAAATTCTTGTGCCTTTAATATACATATATTTATTCATTTGTTTCATTCAATTAATAAAGGATTTGTTGACTAGCATAGGTGGTGTGTTAGTCAACTTAGGAGGAGTTTTTAGTCATTTGTTTTGTTCAATTAATTCTAGAAATTTAGTAAAATCAATTGTGACTGTTGAGTTTATAATTCGTTTGTGAAAGTTAGGATTATTAATTCCTTTGTGTGTGTGTGTGTGTGTGTGTGGTGTGTGTGTGTGTGTGTCTTCTCTCTAACTTACTTTAGTTATTCTTATTGTAATAATCACAATCTTATTTGGCATTATTAGTTTCTATGTATAGGTATGAATATGTATTATGGTAAGGCATTAAAGATTGTATATCTAATAGGCATTGCTTTTGATATTTTAAGTCATTGCTTCTTATTTATTAAGTAAAACTTGTCTTAGTAGTTAATATTTTGCACATTTTGGAATGAGGAACTAAAATACAAAGAAAATGACAAGATAACGCCAAATAATATTTATGTAATGTGTATAAAAACTAAACTAAAAAAACAAAAATAAATCAAAAGTAGAAGATAAACCAAGAAATCACTCATTCCATGAACAAGTTTAAACTTGAGGTTAAATGCAAAAACTGTTGAACTTATGTGTTCAACATAGATTTTGATGAGAAAATTAGTTGCACAATTAATTACCCAATTGTATTGTACTTGATTAGTCAAACAACTTAGATGAACAATATGCTAGATAATATATCTGTGTTTTTGTGTATATGTTACTCTCCGCAGATTGTGCAGGTGCAAAATAAACAGGTATATATCATTGAGCACAGCCTTAATCGCGGCTTTCATTAAAGGATAGACAAGCCAAATCCTAGGTACGACAAGTTCAAATCCCAAGCACAATAAGTTCAAATAAGTACAAACTTGATCGAGGGTCAAATTCAAGGCGCGGCAAGTTTAAGGTGCCACAAGCCTAAGGGGTGACAAGAATCAAGGCGTAACAAGATCCAAAGCACGACAAGAACTAAGGCACGACAAGTTCAAAATATGAGCTGATGTGGCATGAAAAACTATTATATGCATTTAGTACTTAATGATTTTAAGATGTTATCTTTAATGGAAATTTAAATCTTTGAAATCTATAAATACTTTCTCCTTGGGAGATTCAAACAAGTTTTTAAGAGTCTTCATTTGCAAACAAATAACTTAGGAACTCTCTCATTAATTCTTGTTCATTATCTTGCTAAATCTGTGGAGAAGAGAAAACTAAATCAAAGCTCTGTTCTTGTATTTGTTATCTATAAGAGAGCATCCTAAAAGAGAAGGAAATCTTCTATTCCTGAGTGTTGTAAACTTGTGTACTACTCTAATTGAGCTTGTGTTATTGAAATTTATAAAGTATGTGAAGTCCTCTATTAGAGGCAGTTTGAGTGATGATGAAGATTAGGAATCGGGTCGAATTTCACGTTAAATGTAGGCTTGAATCTTGTTTCCCTATCTCTTTAATATTCCATATAGTACTTTATTATTGTTTAATCTGTTGTTATCAAAGTTTAAATTTATTTATTGCGCAAAAATTTTATTGCTCGAGCATTTTAGGTCAAATACTCGATACAAACCCCCTCTCTCTCTTCTTGAGTATTCTCTGGTGCATTATTATTTGGTATCAAAGCCTCATCTCTAATTTTCTATGCTTAATCGCATTTAGAATAAAGATCATAGCATCAAATGCACTAGACTTTCTAGAGGGACAAGCTATAAATAGACTACCTCTTTTAAGTAGGAGAAATGACCCCTATTGGAAATGTATAATAAAAATCTTTCTAAAAGTACAAAATAGACTAATATGGAATGTAATAGAAAATGATCCATTGATTGCTAAAGGAAAAGAAGAAAAATATTACAATGGAGAAGATTAGAAAATATTAAATTTGAATGAAATAGCTATAATCATATTACATTATAGGTTAAATGAAAGTGATTTTAATAGAATCTGTACATGTAAATCTGCTAAAGATATATGGGATGAATTAGAAAAGACTTATAAAGGAGCTTCAAGAGTAAGAGATACAAAAATAAGTCTTTTATGTGAATAATTTGAAAATTTCAAAATACAACCAAATGGATCAACAGATGAGATGCATGATAAATTCATCATCATCATAAATCCTTTAAGTGTGCTTCGAAAGAATCTCACTAATGTGGAGATGAATTCTAAACTACTTAGGTCCCTAGCTAAGGATTGGGAGGCAAAGAGAACTTCTATTGAAGAAGCATAAGGTTTAAGAGCTATGAGCAAAGAGGAACTTTTTGGAGCTCTCAAGACACATGAGCTAATTAAGAAGTAAGGAGAGGAATCAAATAAGAAGGCTATTGCTTCAAAAGTTACAAGTCATATTCCAGTGAAGAAGAAGAAGATGAGGAAGAGGAGGAGGAGGAAATTACCTTGATGGCAAAAAGGTTCAAGAAGTTCATGAGGTTCAACAATAAGACAAAAGGAAAGGATGATGATAGTAGTTCCTTAAGATACAAAAAGGAAAGAAAAATGTGATAACCTGTTACAGATGTCACAAGCCAGGACACATTCAACAATATTGTCTAATGCTCAAGAAAGCATTTGAGGGATCTAAGAAGGAAGCTCTCATCACCACTTAGGGTGATGATGACTCAAGTGGCTCAGATGAAAACATGAGTTTCATGACATTGGATGATGAGGTAAGTTCTCCATCTTCCCCTTCTTATGATGAAATTTGTGAAATGTATGATAAAATATGTATTAGATTGATGAAAAAATAGCATGCTTAAAACCTTAATGAAGAAAATAGGAGAAGAGTTGGATGAATTTAGAAATGAGCATGAGGAGGTTAAAATGGAAAATGAAAAGTTACATGAAAAAAATGATATTTTGAAATTGGAAAATGATAAGATAAATAATAAATGTAAGAAGTTAAAAAGCAAAAATGATGAACTAAACAAGATCAATGAGAAATTAACAATTGAAAATTATTTGCTTGATATTGAAGTTAAAACTTTTGCATGTGTTGGTCCTAACAATGATGAAATTTTAAAAGAACTAGAAGAACTAAGAAATGAAAATATCATATTAAAAGCTACCTTAGATGATTCAAAAGCAATAATAGCCAAGTTTACCAAAGGGAAAAAGGACTTGAACACGCTTGTTGGAAATCAAAGGTGTGATTCAAGTAAATATGGAATCGGCTATAACATAGAAAGTAGCTGCAAGTCCCATAAAACTCAATTTGTAAAACCACTCATAGGACATGCAACTATTGTAGCAAAACTAGTCATATTGCACACGATTATGCAATAAGAAGAACCAATCATTTAAACCATAAAAGCAAGCTAGTTTGGATTCCTAAAAGAGAAATCCTTATTACACCTAACCACAAAGGACCCAAACTCAAATGGGTACCAAATAAATAATCCCCTATTTTATAGGAATCTTCAAATGAAAACAACAAATGGTACTTGAACAACGGCTGCTCTAGATACATGACCGAAGATGCATTCAAGTTTACAACTTTAGAATTAAAAGATCAAGGGAATATCACCTTTGGAAACAATCACAAGTCAATTTTTCTTAGTGAAGGTAACATTATAGTAAATAGAGATTTAACTATTAAGAATATGATTTTAGTTGATGGTTTAAAGTATTATTTACTTAATGTCAGCCAATTATATGATAATGGATTTAGAGTAATATTTCTTATAAATAAATGTTCTATTGAAAAAGTTGACAATAATCAAGCTTATTTTGAAGGATATAGATAAAGAAATATTTACAAAATCAATTTAGATTATTTCAAATCATCAAATAAAACTTGTCTTTATTCTCAAAATGATAATAGTTGTCTATGGCAAAGAAAATTATGACATGCAAGCATAGGTGTCATTTCAAAACTAATTAAAAGGAATCTTATCAAGGGATTACCAAAAATAAATTTTCAAAAGGATATGATTTGCCAAGCATTTCAGCAAGGAATGCAAACTAAGACTTTTTTTTAACTTCAAGGATGTTGTTTCCACTTCTAGGCCATTAGAACTATTGCGTATGAACTTATTTGATCCTACTCAAACTTTAAGTTTAGGAGACAAAAAACATACCTTGGTTATTGTTAATGACTTCACTAGATATACTTAGACTTTTTTCCTAGCATCTAAAGATGAAACAAACAATGTCTTTTTTAGATATTGCAAAAGAGTCCAAAATGAAAAAGGTCTTAACATTATGTCTATCCCAAGTGATCATAGGGGAGAATTTGAAAATTATGAAATGGATTATTTTTGCAGTAAATTTAGAAGTGAACATACATTTTCAACACCCAAAACACCACAATAAAATGGAATAGCTAAAAGGAAAAATAAAACTTTAATTGAAATAGCTAGAATAATATTGTGTGAAAACAGTCTACCTAAATACTTTTGGGCTAAAGCTGTCAACACTGCATGATATGTATCTAATAGAGTTTTCATTAGATTAATTCTTAAGAAAACCCTCTATGAGCTTTAGAAAGAAAGAAGACCTAACATATCTTATTTTCATTCTTTTGGCACTAAATATTACACCTTGAACAATAGAAAAGACCAACTAGCTAAGTTTGATGTTAAAAGTGATGAATGCATTTTCTAGGTTATTCTTTAACCAGTAAAGTTTATGGAGTTTTTAATAAAAGAATCGTGGTTGTTGAAAAATCTATTCATGTTTCTTTTGATGATTCTTTGCCTCGTATATATTAAAGTGATGATATGGATAATTTTTGTGCTGATTTGGATAAGTTTTATCTTGAAAAATAGTAATAAACAAGTAGATGAAGGCAATGAATATAAAAAGGATGTTGCCGATGAATGTATTAACCATGATCTTCCTAAAGAATGTAAATATACTACGTTACACCCAAAGGATCTAATAATAGGTAAAGAATGGAAATATGTTAAATCATACCTAAAGGATCTAATAATAGGTGAGGCTTTAAATAGAGTACGTACTAGATCTTCCCTAAGAAATATAAGCAATCTAGTCTTCCTATCCCAAACTGAGCTTGGAAATATAGAAGGAGCTTTAAAACATGAATTCTAGATACAAGCTATGCAAGAAGAATTACACCAATTCACAAGAAATGAAGCTTGGAACTTGGTTCCTACATGTAGTAGTAGACCAGTTATTGGAACTAAGTGGATTTATAGAAACAAACTTAATGAAGCTGGAATAGTAACTAGAAACAAAGCTCATTTAGTAGCAAAAGGATATAATCAAGAAGAAGGCATAGATTTCGATGAGATATTTGCCCCGATTGCTAGACTGGAAGCCATTAGACTACTTTTGGTATTTATCGCATCCAAAAATTTTACTCTTTTTCAAATGGATATCAAAAGTGCTTTTTTAAATTGTTTTTATAAAAGAAGAAGTTTATATGGAGTAACCACCAGGTTTTGAAAATAATGAATTCCCTTATCATGTTTACTATAAGGACTGACATGCTCTACATCTAAAATTCACGCAAGCCAAATTCTCTGGCTATGTATAATACCTAAAGTATTACATGCACAAGCTTTCTTAAATGATATGTTTATATTGAATATTGCTAACCAATTTTAAGTTTTGAAATTGTTTAATTAGATTCCAGAGACAACTAGATTTGTAATAGGAAAACAAGTTTACAAAAACATTATAGCTTTTACTCATATAAAAGTAGATCAACTTTTATAAAAACAAAATCATACCATTAGGTATCCCATATACCTTTCTTGATGGAACAATAAACTTGAAAGCTCATTAAAGAACATGAGCTCCATAAATAGCCCCTTAAAGAAAAATTACAAACTTCAAAACATAAATCCAGCTCTTTATACAAAACATAAACAAAATAAAATACATCCACGTTCTTAACCCA
This sequence comes from Combretum micranthum, assembly GCA_024138025.1. NCBI lineage: Eukaryota > Viridiplantae > Streptophyta > Magnoliopsida > Myrtales > Combretaceae > Combretum > Combretum micranthum. The sequence goes on along the minus strand of JAMXBD010000544.1, from coordinate 658,095 downwards.
CTTCACTCTTCAACAAACTCTCCTCAAGTCATCCCATATCCCTAACTCAATGATCATCATTATCATCTTATCATTATCAATATCATCATCATCAATACCTGGAAAGAAAACAATAATGAGTCGAAGCCTAGTACGACAGCAACATAAATACACATGAGATGGCACACATGCTTAAACCAATACAATGCATCAACAATAGATTATTATCTTTGAATTAAAGTAAAACAAACAACATGGGAGCACTCACACTCTGGAACAAGCCTTTAGAAATCAGGGAATCCTGAGTAATAGCAGCTGCTTAGGGATTTGATATTTGCAACTCGGATACTTATATCTCTTATACCTAATGGAGAAAGAGAAAATAGCTTCATCCAAGATTAACAGCCGTTATATATCTCTAGTTATCTCACTCCATATTATAATACGGCTAAACCAATTCCAAAAACATGAGTCATACTATATTACATCCCTCCAAACCTAAGTAGATGTTATTTCGATACTGTTTGCCGTATTAGCTATCCACTAAGCCACTCATGAATTGTCATTACATCATGGCATACCATTGCATCATGGTTAAGGGGTGGCCTAAGCGCTTAAATACCTAACAAAGTTGTTACTCCCCAAACTAGATTAAACGACCATGCACAAACAACAAACATTCATTTTGAACTGTCTTTAAATATTAGTTCATTTAGGATGCCTATCATAACATACAACACGCAAGTTACTGCATATCCTATATAATTGAAATCCAATAAAAAATAGAAGGTAGTCTAGGGCTATCTCAAAGAGTATATCAGAGGCAAACATCTGTTCATGAAATTAAACTCATATAAACAATAAAATTAAGTATTCATTTATATCAAACTCATTTTAAAAACCTATTTGATTAGACACTAAGTAGGGACCCCGTTATAGCTGCGATGATTGCCCTGTTAAGATACGGATAATTTTTCATTGTCTATCAAATTATTTCTTTTCTTTTTTTTTATAGTTTATTCATTATAAAAACATCATCAAAGCATTCATTTTCAAAAAGACTCATTTTCCTTAACAAACAATCATAACATATTCCCTTTACTATTCATGGTTTATCCTAACATTTTTAGTCTAAGCCAATTTCAAGTTACTAAGCATATATTAACTTAATTTTAATCAGTTGATTAAACTTAATCAATCTAAATTATTTTAACTTATCCAAGCCCATTTAGTTAAGTTGAACGTATGTTTATTAACTAAATTCATTTTATACTTCTATGTTTAGTCTAATTAGTTATTAAATCTATAAATTCACTTAACTCGTTTCTATTAACATATCATCTATATATTTCATTTTATCTCCTTATTCTATTGATCTTTAAGAGATTATAACATACTATACCCAACTACATATACTTAACTAGTAAAACAAGTTTTCAATTTGATTTGGATATGTTGTGACTTGAAATAATTATGTTTTAAGCCTTGATTCTTTTAGAGTTTCACAAACTTAAAACATAAAAGTTGTAGATCTCTTTCTAAGCTTTCCGTAGCATCTTGAATCACCTCAATCCAAGTTTGGATGAAAAAGTTATGATCAAAATATGAACAGTGTCGCGCTTAAAAAATATGATCCAAAGAGATCATATCCCTTGTCACGACCATGATATGGGCTGTATCATTAAAAAATTCATGCTCAGAGGAGCTCACGGGCTTCATCACACACATGATGCATAGGGGATCAAAGTTACGTCTTTTATTTATCTTTTTACCCTACTTTAACTACTTGTTCACAACATACATTAAGAAAATCACCCCAAAAGCAGCCTATCCATCCATATCAAGTTTAAACAATCTTCTCAAACATATTTCTACTTCACATATCATCTAATAGTGTCACCAAACATATAACCTATACATGTGTATAATAATATAAGTTTCTATCTAGTTATAGGTTTTTATATCACTTGTTTACTAATTTTATCACATACCTAACTTACATCTAACTCTCATTCATTATACTCATGCATAGACAATAATTAAAATGAAAGAAATAACTAACTTACTTGTTTATCAATCATGAGTTAGTAACTTCCACCATTACTACTTTTTCTTAGTTTTTGAGCTACTTTATGTATGTTCTTCATCTTTTATCTAGTTTCCTAACTTTGATTTCTTCTTTAATCTTATTGGAATCGAGATTGAGATTTAGAGTTAATTTTTTGAGAGAAAGAAATGAGAAAAGAAGAAGAGAAAGAAAAAGAAAAATAGAAAAGGCAAAATGAAAAAGGAAAAAAAAAAAGAAAAGGCAGCAAGGGAAAAAGGAAAAAGATAAGGGTTAAAGATATTTTAGGGTAAGAGTATTAGGTTTAAACTTTTCAAATGATTAATTTGAATATCAAAATTAATTAGAAAGTAATTTAAGAATCTATATATTAGAAATGAATAATTTGGAATAGGAATTTAGTTTGTAAGGAATTGATATTTAGTTTAGATTGGGTTTATGAACTGATATTTTATTCAAGCAGATCAACTAAAAAATTATGGGGATTAAAGATATGAAATTTAGGATAAAGTGTAGAGGTTTAGGAATTCACTAAATATATAAATAACATGGTTAGAGATTTACGGATTTCAAAATCTCAAATTTTAACTTAAATTTATTTACCAATTTAATTACATTAATTTATCTAATCCTAATTCATTGTCTATTTTACTTACATCATTTAAACCATCTATTTTCAATTTCTAACTTATATGAAGTTTTGAGGTTTTTCATCTACAAATTAAACAAAGCTCTTTATGGTCTCAAATAAGCTCCTAGAGCTTGGTATGAAAGGCTTAGTATCTTTCTCTTAAATAAAGGATTTTCTAGAGGAAAAATCGATACAACTCTTTTTATAAAAAGTCACAAGTTAGACACATTAATTGTGTAAATCTATGTAGATGAAATTATGTTCGGAGCTACTAACATGAATCTTATAAATGAATTTGTTGAGTGCATGAAGAACGGATATGAAATGGATATGATGGGACAACTCAATTATTTTCTAGGTCTCCAAGTGAAACAATCTAAAAATGGAACTTTCACCTTAATTTAAATATACCAAAGATCTCTTGAAAAGATTCAAAACGGATAATTGTAAAATAAGACCTATACCTATGAGCACAAGTGTAAAACTTGACAAAGATGAAAATGGCAAAAATGTTTGTGAAAAGCTATATAGAAGCATGGTAGGTAGCTTATTATATCTAACAACTTCAAGACTCAATATCATGTTCTCAGTGTGCATATGTGCATGATTTCAATCTTACTCAAAGAAATCACATTTGAATGAAGTAAAACGCGTATTCAAGTATATTGCAGGCACTATTGAAATTAACTTGTGGTATCTAAAGTTTACGTATTTCGATCTAGTTAGATACTTTGATGCTAACTTTACTAGGTGCAACGTTAATCGGAAAAGCACGGACAACACATGCCACTTTCTTGGATACTCCCGAATATCTTGATGCTCAAAAAAGCAAAATTCAGTTGCACTTTCAACTACTGAGGCTAAGTATGTGGTTGTCGATAACTATTGTGCAAAAGTTTTATAGATGAAACAAACTTTGCAGGATTATGGATTAAAATATGAAAATGTCTCAATTCAATGCGATAACACTAATGCTATCAATTTAACAAAAAACCTAATCCAACACTCAAGAACCAAGCATTTCGAAATTAAACATCAATTCATTAGAGATCATATTCTAAATAATGATATCAGCTTGGAATTTGTTGATACAAACAATAAAATTGTTGATATTTTTACAAAACCCTTAAGTGATGATCATTTCTGCACTCTCTATAGAGAATTGGGTATGGTCATGCAAGATGAGTGCTAAATATCATGGAGTCAAGTTGATCCAAAGCTTGATCTTAGGATAAAACAAGCTATTAGATGCTCAAATATGTTTTAATGCTTATGAGATGTCATGTCTGCTAAAAATTCGTAATATATTGATTTTATGCATGTTTTCAATTAAAATTAGGCCTTGAATACATAAAAACAGTTTTTCAAGCTGCTGATACATAAGTAATGTTGAACATGCTTAATGATGCTTTTTAGACTTGGTCAGTTGATTGAAAATATTTTTAAAAATATTTTTAGACAAATTTATACACGCTTGAAAAATATATCCTGCAATTTTTTACAAAAACTTGCATAAATTTGTAATATATGGATTTTCACACATGTCTAAAACATCATTTAGCCCTTGCATGTTACTCGTGAATCTTTCTTTATTTGACATGTTTTGAGTTTGCCATTTTGATGAGTCTAAAGGGAAAGAAAAATGTTGAATGCATAATTAATATGCATGAATAGTGTACATTATGCTTATTTGACCATTAAGTGTAACTTGGATTTCCATAGAGTTAAGCATCAACTTTCTGAATCAAGGTAAGAAAATTCTTTTAAAGCTTGAAAGCTTAATTGATAAGGAGTTAATTGTGTATGATTGTCCTCATAAAAGAGGGAGAGATTATTGAACTTGTGTGTTCAACATAAATTTTAATGAGAGAATTAGTTGCACAATTAACTACCTAGTTATATTATACTTAATTAGTCAAATAACTTAGATGAACAACATGCTAGAAAATATATGCGTTTTTATGTATATGTTGTTCTTTGGAGATTGTGCATGTACAAAATAAACAAGTACGTATCATTAAGCATAACCTTGATCGCGGCTTTCATCAAAGGCTCGACAAGCCAAATCCAAGGCATGATAAGTTTAAGGCGTGATAAGTTCAAATCTTAGGCTCGGCAAGTTCAAATAAGCAAAGACTTGATCAATGGTCAAATTCAAGGCATGACAAGTTTAAGGCACAATAGGAATCAAGATGCAATAAGATTCACAATGCGACAAGAAGCAAGGCGCGACAAGTTCAAAATACAAGTCGATGTAAGATAAAAGAGCTGTTACGTGAATTTAATACTTAAACGATTTTAAGATGTTATCTCTAACGAATATTTAAATCTTTGAGATCTATAAATACTTTCTCCTTAGGAGATTTAAACAAGTTTTCAAGAGCTTTCATTTACAAATAAACAAATCAGAAACTTCTCATTAATTCTTGTTCATTATTTTGCTAAATCTATGAAGAGAGAGAAAACTAAACCAGAGCTCTGTTCTTGTATTTGTTATTTATAAGAGAACATCATAAATGAGAAGGAAATCTTCTATTTCCTGGGTGTTGTAAAATTGTGTACTACACTAATGGAGCTGGTATGATTGAATTTGATAAAGAGGGTGAAGTCCTCTATTGGAGGCAATTTGAGTGATGGTGGAGATTAGGAAGCAGACCAAACTCCACGTTAAATCTACACTCAAATCTTCTTTTCCTATCTTTAATATTCTTTATAGTACTTTATTTATTGTTATCATAGTTTAAATTAATCTATTGTATAAAAATTTATTATTTGAGCATTTTAGGTCAAATACTCAATTCTCCTCTCTCTTCCCTCAAGTATTCTCTAGTGCATTATCAAAAATACCCTTTAAACTTTAGGGTTAGTGCGGATTGATCTCTTAAACTTTGAAAGCGTAGTTTTTGATCCCATGAACTAAACAATTTGCAAATTCTGACATTTTGCACTTTTCTATAAAAAAGTACATATTTTGTATTGTTTAAGGTGTACTTTTTTGTACAATATTTATAAGGGGGGATTTATATGGAAATATGATGAAAAATGACAAAGATGTCATTCACTTGCAAATTATTTATAGTGCGGGGGTCAAAATCGCGTTTTCAAAGTTTAGGGGGGTCAATCAACACCACCCTTAAAGTTTAGTGAGTGTTTTTGCATTTTTCCCTAAATTTATCTTAACAACTAGCACTCCCATGATCTACCCACTCTTATCATCTCACTGTTCTAAGAAGTTCATGGCTTAAGTTCCCTAAAGATCATAACGTATGCTCTAATACCACTTAAGTTGTAACATATAAAGCTTATGGTCATTTACAACCTGTCATGTGCCCATATCATATACGGAAACGCAAAGGCTCGAAACCTGTTATAATTGCAATAAACAAATTAAGTGCTTTAAAGTCACCCATGTATCAATGACTCCAAAATTCATAAGTTTACTTACTTGTAACCAAAATAAGCTACATAAGTATCTACTTATATTCTCTAAGAGATTAATTGACATTTTTCCATAATAAAGTTACAAGGATATAAATTATCACTACAAGATATTCTATAATAAACGTTAAACACCTACTATTCTTTAAACTGACTTCATTAACTAAGGCCCATGTTTTTCATTAATCTTCATAAGTTCTGTAAGCATCACTTGGAGGGACTTCAGTGCTAGTGGTATTTCTAACCCATTATCTAATAGTAATTAGAGATACAGCGGTCTACATGATCGTTACCTATACCTGAAAAAGAAAAGAGTGAGCTAAAGCCTAGTACAGTATATCACAAACACACACACATGATTTATAAGTACACATTCACATATAGACCTAATACTAGCGCAACAATCTACATTTTATTATCTTTGATTTAAGTTAGGCAAATTACATAGGGATAAGTCAATATCTTACCACACATAAATATAATAATATACATATATATGATGTTGGTTACTTCCCAACATCCAAGGATCCAAAAGATGAATATTAGGTACTCTCTAGTATCCCTGAAACCGAAATATCTAGATCTATTTCCTTGCACAACTCTACTCCCAAACAATGCTACACATGGATCATTAAGTTATCGCACTAATAATAGGGATACTCTCCACCTATTATCAGGAGCTATACACAAGCAGCAAGCAATTATTAATGTCGGATAGTTAATTAGTCCATTTAAGTTTTCTACCCTAAGCAAGCATAAGCAACAAGCAAGGCATACACGTAACCCAAAGTCATTCCATTCCAAACCAATACATACTACCTAAACTACATATGCGTAAGTTATTTAAAGACTTTTATATGTCTAACTTAAATTATCATCCTATCCCTATCACTCTTAGTCATGCTCTATTATTACCTACGTTCTCAAGACCTTAGAGTATACTTAAATTGTGAAGTAAATAGTTTAGCTAATTTAGTCGTGTTTAAGCTAGAAAACAATGATTTCTAATGTGTTATAACATACATAAACTAGTATAAAAGTGGGTATAAGGTTATATATATCACTTAAATAGAGAAAACAAGTCATAAAAAGGTCCACGGGGAGGTACAAGAAAGGGAACACAACCTCATGTTTCTTTTTGTGTTCTTTTTCGAGCACAAAATTTAAAACAATGATAGGAACATGACAAGAAGAACGGGGTCATGTATATATCGTGTGCTTTTCGCGTTCCTTTCTTATTGAAAGCAAAAAGAGAAACACAGGGTGACACACGAGCTCGTGTATTGATTGTGTTTTCCTAAGAAAATATTCTTTTCATACAGAGAGGTGCATGACTTCAAACACAGGATCGTTTTATAGTCCATGTACTTTTGGAAAACACCTTATTTGTCCAAATTTCATCCATTTGCATTTCAAAACTTGTTTTAATCCTTTTATAAAATATTTTATGCCTCCAAAAACATTTCAAACACCTTTTGACACTTGCTACTATCATTCTAACATCAATTACATAAACAAAATACTGCCCAAGATGTTAAGAATTTACATAATTTGGCAATACCTTCTCAAAATCTTTTGTCCTTCCCTTCCTCTCAACGTTACAAAATCTTTACTCCTTGACATTTCTCAAGAATCTTCCCTAACACTCATTATCTTTTACTAATAAAGCATCACTATCAACTTCGAAACACTAAGACTTCATCACCCATGTGATTATTGTTGGATATATTATGTGAATGAAAATATAGTATCACTTACCATAGAATTACATTCAAGATTCCTCTAAGGTTGTGAAGAATGGATGTAAGAGGGAGAAAGAGAAAGAGGGAGTTTATGTAATGTATGATTAAAAATAATGTATTCCTAGTATTTTAAATAGGTTTAAATAACGTATCTTTTCGTATTGTATAGGTTTGGATAGTCTTACCCCCATTTTAAAAATCAGCTTTACCGTTTTACCATTTCTTATGATTTTATTTGTTTTGGGATGTTTTGGTAATAGATCCATAATCCTAAATAAACTAATATACACATAACCAAGATGTACCCACATATTATATTTGTTTTAGGTAGACCTTAATTAACCTTTTATTTTTTTGTCAACAAAGATGCATTTTATTCAACCAAATAAAGTTGCATCAATTAGGAGCATTGATACAAGAAAAATAATGAACTAAGAGCTAGGTTTTGAAAATCCGTTCAAATAAATGAGCACATCTCTTCAAGAGTTAAAACTATCCCTATTTATCATAAAAGAGTAAAACTTACTTGATTGGCAAGGAAAACAAATCTTTTGTAAAAGATAGCAGAATCCCATATACTAAAAGAAAACAAAAAGAAAAAGAGTAGCAAATACTATAGATTAGTATTTGTTAACCTTCACAATCTTTAATTTAACCAGATAAGTAGAGAATCGAACCTTTGATGGTGGAATTGTGATGTTAATGAACGATGACAGTGGTAATTATGGAAAAAAAAGAAGGAAATAATAAGAAGATCTAAAGTGGTAGAGTTGTAAATGTCAATATCAATAGTGATGGATTCATGGATTTATGGTGATAAAGTGATCAAAATGTTTAGAAAGGAAAAGCAAGCACACTATATGACTACCCTCTATACTAAGGTTTATTAAGGGCACAAAGACGAGGGAGAGATAATGTAACCTTCAATTGTGAGAGCAATATGGCCTTAATTAACTTACCTATCATAATGCTTATTAGACTTTTAGATTTCTTATTAGGTTAATAACCTTTTTCAATAAGTCCATATTTTAAAGGCCACTAAATTATTGACCTTAATTGAGCTCACCAATTAATAATTTAATCTTATGTTGACATGATAATAAATTATAAAAATCACAATGACTTAACATAAACCCACAACTAAACACTACTAACTCAAATTAAATGCTAATTATTCTATAACTTATAGATAGAGAACATTATTGATCTTGACTCAATATATTTGAGAAATTTATATTTATGTCTCACTTAAAAATTTTACTATTATTGATTAATATCAATAGTGTTTGTATATAGTAAATAAATGAATAAATATGTAATTATCATGGTGTAAACTCCGTAGTAGCTATGTAGTTTTGAAAATTTTGCCAATAACCCTTCCAGTCCTGATACCTTTGTTGTCATGTTGATTGCAAAATGCATCCTTAATCTCCCCATCCATAGATCAAGGGAAGCAAGTTGTTGATTATTAATCTTCCAACTAATCAACTATTTCATTTTTGAATGATTTAGATCGAAGCCCATTTTGCGGAATAGGGCAAAGAAATAATAGATCATTTCATTTTGGACATCCTGTTCTCTAAGTGTAAAAGAGTCATCTTCCCTTTATAAAACATGTACAGTACTACTATTGCAATGGAGGAGTCATTACCTTATGAGAATAAAGGAATTATTCTTATAACCCAAATAAGCCACTTGACTCATAATTTTTGTTTGTAAATTTTTTTTCAATATATCTAAGCAAATAATAAATTTTAAAAGTTGTCCACTCCTCATCTACTGGAGATAAATGGCCTTGATCAATGGAATATTAAATTGAAGAAAGAAACTGCTTAATTTGTGAAACTTTAGCGTAAATATAAGAGAAATCCCTATAACTAGATCTTATGGGGTTGAATTTATGGAGTTTAAGCTTATGCATTATCTTATATAACTTTGACCTTTTTACTAGAGAACCTCAAACCTCTTACCTTCATGAAATAATCATAGGCTATCCAAAAATAAAAAACTTAAAAAGGGAAGCTATAGAGAACTCGCCTAACATTAGACAAACAACATAATAAAATAAAGGTAGGGAAAGAAAATATGTTATAGCCTTTGAAAATTTAGGGAGGCAATTCTTGGTTGACTTGTTTTAGTTTCACTTCTTGAGGATGGGATTACCTTATTGCTTATTATACCAAGAAGAGTGATTTCCCGCAAAACAAAGATCATCAAGTTCCAACCTATCAAAGAAACTATTAAAGGATGAATTACATTAGGAAGCATCAACGTTGTGAAGTATTTTATTTAAGATATCAATAGTTTGAGTGGTTAAAAAGAAGAATCAACATTTCATAAAGTGAATCAAATGAGCTATCATTGCAAGTTCATTTAGGATATCAACGTTTGAATTAGTTTTCAATTAAAATTCCTTAATTCGTTAATAATTAATTATTAATACCTTATTTGACTCACTGTACAAAACGTTGGTGTCTCTCTTTAGCCACTTAAAACGTTGATATCTTAAGTGAATTTTATCTCCAAATGTTGATTTCTCTTTTTAACTACTCAAAACATTAATACCTCAATATTATGTTTGGCTCAATAGAATAGAATAAAATGAAGATGAAAAGGAACAACAATTCATTTATTTTATGATTAGGGGTATTTCTAAAACAAAAAAAAAAAAACTTTTTGTCAGGATTAACCATTCCATCAATGAAGGAAATGAATGGTGATTCCTTTTCTATTTTACATTATATAGAATAAACAATCCTTATAATAGAATTTTTTACAAACCAAATAAGGAAATAACTATTTCGTAGTAATAAGAGCGGAATATAAATTTCATTCCCAGTGAACCAAACATAGCATAAATTAGCTTGCTCTCAAAAGTTAATACATTTCAATGTAATTTACCTAATTATTAAAACCAGCAATAGCGGCCAAGTCTTTTATTACCCTCTATACTTTTATTCGTTAATTTAGTGACATTAAAGTGACCTAAAACAACTTATTAGTTGTTAATTTAGTGACATTATAGTCACCTAAAACAACCTAAAGATGATTAAAAATTAAAGCTGCAACTTTAAGGAGCTGTTATTAAAGCTCCCTCCGATCGTGTTAAAAATTGTACCCTATAGATAAAAGTGGCTAGAAAAAATGTATTAACCCTTAAGTTAATGTACTCTTTAGTGGTGAAACTGCACCAGCCCATTCATTTGACATAAGTAATTATTCATTCTCTCCTCGTTCGTTATAGAGTTGCTATTACAGTGTTCAGTTGAGGAGAGTGATAATTTATAATAAATTGCTATTACGTAAAAAGATGAATAGCAATCCATGTTTCAACTTTATCATAAATACATCTGTCTTGAAAATATCACCTATACAATTATCCTTTCTCTATAATAAATATAGCAAATATTATAGATATTTTACCTTTTATCCTAATAATTACTTGTTTTACTTTTTATACCAAGTGAACATTGTAATAGCCATTATAACTTTCTTATTGTTAGATTCTCTTAAAATAGGTTTTGATGATAACAAAAGAGTAAAAGTAATAACTAATGATTTCATTAAGTGTGTAATATCAAGTTAAAGAGAAAGAAGAAATATGATGAGAAGTATTCAGAATCCAGAATGTTTTCCAGAAGGTTGCGTTAAGGATAAAGAATTTTTCCAGAAATTCAGAACCTTTCACAGAACCTTTCACAGAACTTTTCACTGCACTTTTGACAGCAGCTCTTATCACGTGATTTTCACTGTTCATCTTCTCCAACTTGATGCAAATCATTCTAGTTCGGTACAAAAACGAATCTTGAAGACCTAGCTTCGAGTAAATGAGTTTATTTGGATAATATACTCATTGATTCCGCTTAAGTTGGTTTAATCCAAGGGGATTTAATGTTTTCATCAAGGTTTCTCTCTCATCAATGTCTTCAACGATGGAAATCTTCATGAATAGTACCAGACTTTGTTTGGACCGATTCTACACGTTTTTCTCCTTCAAGATAAGTGATTTATCAGTATCTATAATGTCCAAGACATCTATTTTCATGGGATTTTGTCTAGAAGATTAAAAAGAAGATAAATGTTATCTTGGATAGGATAAGGAAGAAGATCACGATGAACAACAATAACAAATAACAACTAGATTTTTTTTACAAAAATCAAACAAGGCTTATCATCATCCTTACGTTACAGAATTTGAATTTGAAAAAGGATAAAGCTCACAAGATTTCATCCGAGGAATACAAGGAAAAGCCCATCCACAACTCGCAACCAATTTTGAAGATCACAACAGAATTTGAATTTGAAAAACGGATAAGGAAGAATAGATTTTAGCCGAGATATTTGGAATATGAATCTATCCTCCAAACAAGTACTTGAATGTTATAAGAAGATGAAGGATATATGAGTTACATAGAGAGAGAAAAAGAAAAAAATCGAAGGAAAAAGAAAAAAAGAAGAAGCTGATACTATTCACATACAAAAAAAGAAGCTATTTTTCTTACCTAGAATTACAGAACAAAACCCAGAACAAAATCCAGAAGTTTCATTTTGCCTAGAATATTCATAATTTTTCTTATGGTTCAACAAGCGAGCTGATCTCTTAGCTTTCATTCTTTAGCTTCGTGATTTAGATATTTTATCTTGTATAGAAGGAACTTGTTGTTGCCTTCTCTTTTGATAGTTAAGTTACAAGTTTAGACTCTGTAGATCGGTTGTAGCTAGAGGATAGTTGTGAGAATCGAGCAGAGAGAATTGTACAAGCTTATAATTTGTTTTGGTTGGATCCGGTGGAACAAAACCCGTAGGATAACGGGATCCCCGGCTCGGAGCTGGAAGAGTGGACTGACGCACAAGGCGGAACCACTATAACTATCTGCCTGATCTTCTTATCCCTTCTCTATTTATATTTCCATAGTTTATGTTATTGCTGTTTAATTGTTCATATTGTTCTCTTAACTTAAAATCAAAGGGGATTGTTTTTAAAAGGCAAAAATTTTAATTTTCTAAAATAATCAATTCAACCCCCCTTCTTGATTATTTTCGGGACCAACACTTATATTCCCTTTGAATTGGAATTCCATTCGTCCCTTGTTCCATACAGCGAAGTGAATGAGCCACATATATTTCTTCAAGATAATAATATCCTAAACATTAGGTTTCAACTCGACCACATGCATTTTTTAGCAATGTTGTCTATTATAAATTCTATCTTCCATTGATTGTTTGCCTGATTAAAGCCTCGTTTACTCTAGTTTCAATTAACCCCACCTATGATATACAATTATCCATATAAACATTCTAACATCAACTAGTTTTGCAAGGTCATTAATACCCTAAACATTTCATGTTTCGAAATTAATGTTGATTACATAGAAATAAAGATATCCAAGTAAAGGAGCACTTTCTCCTTTTAGAAAACTTCTTCTTCTTCTTCTTTGTTGAAATTACTCCTCCCACTACTCCCACAAAAGACTTACTCTCAACCTGGTCACGATCTAGTGTTTTAAAAACATGGTTGGGAACTAGGCTAAAAATGAGCCAAATTGGAAGTTTACTCCAAATCACAATCTCCATCACTGCCTCTATCCCTTATAATAAGTTTCAAGACTAGAGGGTTAACACGTCTAATGGGTGCTAGAGGAGACTCCTCATGTGTAGATTCAATCTTCACAACAATAGGGGCTTTCTCTAACTTAAACCCACAAGAAGAAGAAGGTCTCACCTTATTTGGATTTTACAATTCAAGCGAGCTATAAAAACATATTTAGTATTTATCGAGCCTGGATTTTTTATTTCTGGTTTAATTTCCTTCAATTCGATTTGTACAAAACTAGGACTATAAACAAGTCGAGTCGAGTTGAGTCGATACAGTACCAAGCTCGAACTCGACTCGATTTAGTACTCGATAAACTCAAACTTGACTCGATCAAGCTCGATTATTCTTTTAAATATTGATTTAATATAAATATTATTTAATACTTGATAAATTCGAACTCGACTTGACTCGATTTAATGCTCGATTAAGCTTGAGAGCTTACCGAGCCCAATTAAGCTTGAGAGCTTACCGAGCCCAGTATTTTAAAACTCAAACTTGAACTCAGTAGCTACTCGAGTAGCTCGAACTCGAGCTTAACTAGATTGTTAGCGAGTCGAATTCAAGCTTTATCTGAGTTAAACTCGAGTAACTCACGAGTTGTCTCGACTCACTCACAAAACTATACAAAACCTTAACCCATTTGATACAAACCCTCAATTAGGAATTAAAAGAAATTTAAATTTTGTAAAAATTTTAAGGAGTCACCACTTGATCGAACTAATAAAAAATTTTGTAAGTTAGGATCAATAGGTCGATTGATCTTAATTTAGCTGTTAGTTTGCAAAAAAATTGACTCAAAACCAATTTTTATAAAACCAGAGATTTCATGGGTTTGGGTGCTATCTTATTAAAACCAAACAGTTACCATATTTAAAATCTTAAATTAAAATTAATTCCTTTAATGTTAAAAAAAATTTACAATGTGTAATATTTACAGTTTAATCATCATAATTTATGAATCAAGATAAGGTTTACAATGCTTACATTTAATATTTACAAAGACACGGGAAAAGAATTTTTTTTTTTTCATTTTTTATGTCATCCCGGAGGTGCCTATGTTCGTTAATTGGGATCAGATAATATGTAGTTATTTTTAGGAAAACTTTAGTGGGTTGATATTTTTTAACTTTTAGAACTCTTTTCACTTTTAGTCTATTAAATATTTTTTTTTTGAAAAAAGAGATCTTTCTTCTTTTGCCTAAAAAGGTAATTCTAATTTTAAGAAAAATTTTCAATTTATTTTTTTTTTAAAGAAAAAAATTTTCTAAGTGCAAAAACTATTTTATAAAAGAAAGAAAAAGTCTTTTCTTCTATTTGTAAGTTTTATTATATTTTTCAATATAAACATCGACATGATCCATCATCCTCAAATATTATATATACATATACATATAATTTTCATGCTAGTATCATATATTAAAGAACATGAGAAAAGACTTACTTGTGGGCCAAAATTGAAAATCCAATGGTGGTGCTTCACTATGTTTCAAGGTCAGAGTTGTGTAGCATGAACCAATGAATAAAATGCCTCAACCAATTTAGAAATTAGAGACCTACAATAGCAAATGCTCAAGAATAGTGATCGAGCTCCAAAACACAGTTACTCGACAATGGTGAATATGACTTTCTTGAAATGAAGAGCGTTAAAGAGAAAAACTCTTTGATTTTTTTTTTTTTGAAATTCAGTTTTGTCTCTTTCATTGATGCATGCCATGTATTTATAGAGCTAAGCATGTTCACCTATCGGCTCACCTACCGCCCATCTATTATTTTTAATTTTTTAAAATCTCTCTTTTTTATTATCTTCTATTTTTTCTTTTTTTATTATTTATTATTTTTATTTTTAAAAAAATATTCGAAAGAAAATAACTATATGGAGCAAAAATGAGGTGTCTACAGTATTATCTTTACATCATAGTAAAAGACAAAAACAATTCTCTACCTCTTTAAACCTTGCAAAAATCATATACTAATGTGCATAAATTGCATATAGTTAATTTTCCCATATATTCCTATTATTTTTTATGTTATACACACACACACACTTTGTTTATGTTTTCTTTTTATATAATCAAATTCTTTGGCTACATATCGTCCACCACCCCTACCGCCACCTCCAGCTCCACCCCCACCTATTTGGTTTAGTTTTGAACTTGTTAATATTATTGTCTAATTTATTTCTCACATTCTCATATGAAAGTGGTCTTTTTATTTTCTTTTTTTTCACAATCTGCCAAAGGCAGGGGCAGAAGGGTAAATAATAGGGAAACCGGGGGCAGTTTCATCCAGTTAACTTGCCGCTTGTGCAAGAAAGAAACGAAGAAGATCGACCTAAAAAGAGCCGAGAACATTAACATCATACATAAACTACATAAAAGCAGCCATTAAACTCTTAAAACACCCTGAGATCACCGTACTCTCTCTTCCACTTCGATTCACTGCGAGAATTTCGAAAATGACGAAGCAACAAGCCAACTGGTCTCCCTACGACAACAATGGAGGGTACACTTTTTTCTGTGCCCTAGCTGGATCATCATGTATCCGTTTTCTTATATGAAAACTGATCTTCACGACTTGTTTGTGTATGGGTTTTTGCAGATCTTGCGTGGCGATTGCAGGAGCTGATTACTGTGTGATTGCTGCTGATACTCGCATGTCCACCGGCTACAATATTCTCTCTCGTGATTACTCCAAAATCTGTAAATTGTGCGTTTCTTTCTTTTTCTTCTAGGTTTTTAATCGTTCTTTTTTATTTTAAGACGTTACAACATGGTGGATATCGGTAACTGATGAGCAACTGTCGGTCTTTGCAAGTTTAAAGATTGTTAATTGCTATTGCTTCAGGATGTGGCGGTGAGCAATGTGGGAAAGTGATTTAGGTTATACCTAGTGCTGCTTGGTTGTGTTGCTGTAGTGTCCTATCTATTTCTACCCATAGAATAGAATAATGCTTAACCAAATTCATAAGATGTTTGCAAATGTTGACATGTTGCGTAAGAGTTCCCAAAGCAAAGATGGTAAGTAAAGGTAATGGGTGATTGCCCTTTATATTTTTGGTTATTGAAGAACTTATTGTGTAGTCCTCGTTATCATTGTGACATTTTGAAAAGTTCTTCTAAAGCCTAATAGATGAAAAGGGGTATAGCTGTAATTAGATGGACTGCCCCTGGGTTCATTTACTATCTTCTAGGATGTATAGACTGCTTAAGTATGACTTGTATTGCTTAGGTTTAGTTGGCCCCAAGAAGTGTCTATAGTGAGATTCGAGCTTGAGACTTCATAAAATCTGTAATGGGAGTTCCCAGCCCTTTAACTATCATTCCATCGCTAGTGGTACTATTCTTCCCTTTTTTTTTTTCCCAGCCTTTCTGTATGGTTACATTAACTGCACTTTATCCTACTTTCTTGGTGTTTCTTAAATTTACTTTTGATCAGAATAACTTAAAAGCTAGGGAGCATTGCTGTGGTGTTTTTATTAATGGTTTCAGATGGAATGGAAGGAAAAGTCAGACTTTTTTCAATGGAGAGGGAAATGCTTTTGATTTAAGATTAGTCTCAATGAGTTTAGTTGGTGTATTCATGATTTATGTTCTCTGGTGCAGGGCTGA
This sequence comes from Combretum micranthum, assembly GCA_024138025.1. Taxonomy (NCBI): domain Eukaryota; kingdom Viridiplantae; phylum Streptophyta; class Magnoliopsida; order Myrtales; family Combretaceae; genus Combretum; species Combretum micranthum. The sequence continues at coordinate 641,036 of JAMXBD010000544.1, read as the reverse complement.
TAAAGCAGTAATGTCCTCTTCTGGGTTTCAAGCAGATGTAAAAGCCTTACAAAAGCACCTGGCTGCCAGGCACCTGGTAGGTTACTGCAGATTGCATCTACTTTATTCCTAGCGAAAGCTTATCAGTGATCATATGTGGGGAAATTTTTGTGGAAATCAGATCTAGAAGGACCAACCACAAATGATGCATGACATATGGGGAACATTTATGGTTTGATCTTTATGGACTCAGAGTTAACACAAGTGTTTTCCCTATATAGCTAGTGAAAAGGCATAGTGATATTTAAATGTCAGATCTTAAGATTTTCCATGTAAGTTTGTGGAGTTTAATTGTGAGACCAACCCCTACTCTTCTAAGTGATACTCTGCTTTGACATTATATATAAATTTGCATATAACTGGATTGCTGATTATAGCTGCTTCTGCATTGAAATTTGCTTTTTGAACCGCCCATTGGTTTTTGTTTATTCACATGCTGCTATGTAGGGCTCTTCCTGGTTAGAAATTTCAATTCCTTCTTCCAATAGCCATGAGTAGATTCAAAACTAACACATCTCTCAGATGAGGAGCATTCTGGAAAGAGGATTGATAAATGCCCAAAACCTTAATAATAGAGGTATAAAGGTTGAAATCATTGAAGTAACAAATATGCACAAAAAATGAACTTTAGGATTAGGAGATGCTGGTTTCATTTACACACATGCTGCTTTATAGAGATCTTCGATCAGGGATTTACAGTTCTCTTCTGCTTTGGCTGCACAGTAGATACCTTTGTAGCAAGTACAATTAACATCTCTTAATCCCAAGATTCATTTTCAAGCATACATACAACTCCAATTATTGCAACCTCTATATCTCTATTATTAAGGTTTTGGGCATGGGTTTATCCTCTTTTTTGTATGCTGTTCATCTCAGAGTTTAGTGTTGGTATTGAATCTACTCAAGGCTACCAAAAAATAAATAAATAAATGAAAATTGAAATTGCTAACTAGATCCATAATTGCTTTTATTTTTTTTCATTCCAACTTAAGATGAATGAATATTCTTCCCATTGGCTATGACAATGGCAGTTCCTGTAGCTGACCTGCTTCAAATATCCTCCATTGCTTCTCCGTGGAAAGTTTATCACTTATAATGATTTTAATATTATAGCAGGGATGATGCGACGAATATAAGTAGCAACTCATGTGAAGAACTTATAGCTGAAGAAAAAACTATTTTATTCTTAACCTTGCTGAAATATTTGGAAATCCTAGTTAACTTTAGCGCAGTTCTCATATTAGGAACAACTGGATTATTATCTTGATTTTGACTTCCTTTTCTATGCAATAGATGAGTAGTATACACATTTACTTTTCTGTTAACTTTATTGAATGTTATGGCTCTACAATACATTATTTTATTATCAAATTCAGTCTCACATGACAATATGATATGGAGGAATTTGAATACCTGTCTTTGCTAACCAAAGGATGGGAACTGGATTGGCCATTGTGCTCTTTGCTTCTTCTTCTAACTCTATTCCCACTAAGGCAACAGTAGCTTTTGGATGCTGCTTGTATTTTTAGCTTTGAAAATTAACCCAAGTCCTTTGCACTTGGTATTAATAATTTTTGGAGCTGGAAAGCAAACTAGCTAGTACAATAGTCAATGAAGATATATAATAAAATCAGTTATACACTGGCTGGCTGAATCTTCAGACTTTTTTTTTTTCTCCCCTTTTTTCTTTGGGTTTCTGTATTATATTCATTAGTTTGAATAGGACTTGATTATAGATGAAGCTTGGCAATCTTTTCTTTTTTAATTTTTAATGCTTGTTACTTCACAACAGATCTATCAGCATCAACACAGCAAACAAATGAGCTGTCCTGCGATGGCCCAACTACTGTCCAACACTCTCTACTATAAACGATTCTTTCCTTATTATGCTTTTAACGTTTTAGGTGGCCTTGATAATGAAGGTATGGTTGTAGATATTTCATTGTTTGACTCCTTATGCCTATACAACATATACTTATGCATTATATTTCCTCTGCCTTAAATCTTGAATTGTCAGGAAAGGGTTGTGTGTTCACATATGATGCTGTGGGTTCCTATGAAAGAGTTGGGTATAGTGCCCAGGGGTCTGGTTCAACTCTGATTATGCCCTTTTTAGATAACCAGTTGAAATCCCCCAGTCCGCTCTTATTGCCAGCACAGGTAAGTTGACGAGTTTATACTTTTACAGAATCTAGAAATAATGGGTGTCAAAAGTCTTCCATTGGATGGGATTGTGACACTTGAGTTCCTCCTTGTCAGCTTATACATCATATGTACACTGAGGCAAATAATATTTCCTTTCTCTAAACCTGGTGAACATTTCAGGACGCAGTGACACCACTTTCAGAGTCAGAAGCAGTTGACTTGGTCAAGACTGTCTTTGCATCTGCTACTGAGAGGGACATCTACACGGTTAGAATCTTTTCCATCAAATTCTTGTCTTTTGCATTGAAATTTTTGTTACTCAGGGTTTTGAGGGTTTTTAGAATGTAAGAATTATGCTTTCTGAGATGTGGCAAATGTTTGTTTTTTTTGAACCATCATAGGATAGGGTGTCGTCACCTAGAAAACCACAGCAAAGCAGAACTCAAGCCTTCTAGATTGAGAGGCTGTCTCTCAGATTTTTTTGGTCAATTCTTTTCTCGGATTATTAAGTCTTGCTTTTGTAGTTTTCATGTAACTCTTAAGATTTTGCTGTCTTTGTTCTCTCCAAAACCCCCTGAAAAAACCTGCTTAAACCTCATCATTAGTTCATTACCAAACAAACACACACACACACACACACACACACACAAAAACAATATGCACATGCAGACCTTATACCTTCCTTCTGTGTGTTAGAACTTGTTCTATTATATTTTACAGACTTCAATTCATTTTGTACTGCATTGGAAAGCTTTCTAATATTGAAGTCACCAAGCCAAAGAGTATAGGTTTTGATGAGTGAGTTTGCCACTTGTTGTGTTTATTGCATTCAAGCATTTGAAAGTATGTACAATGGTAAGGTCCCCATTAGGGGTCCCAAGGTGCCACGTCAACTCTGCAAGAATGTCTTTCCTTTAGGACTTCTTTAACTTAATCCTAAGGTCACTTATAAATGGTTTTTAACAGCTTTTTAGGTTTGGTTATCATTACTTTTAAACTAATACCTTTTAAGTTTTTATGTTTGTTCTGACATATGTCAGAAACTTGAAAATAAATAAATAACAACTTTTTGGGATCTTTCACTAAAGGATTTTAGATTTAGGATGGATGCGACTATAACAGTGAAAGACTTCAAAGAGAGAGTTCTTAGGATAAGGTACAGTGCCAGGCATCCCATTGTTAGGTGCCATTGCATGCTTGAGCTACTTGTCTTTCCTCATATCTCCTTATCAAGCATTTCAATTCTGGATGTTCACAAACATTTTAGGTTTAGGTGGAAAATCTCAGCAACTGTGCTGATTCTATAACACCTAGATCATTTCTCTTTTACATATTTTGTATTTTCACTGACATGCTATGCAAAATTAACAGGGAGACAGGCTGGAGATAGTTGTCTTGAATGCTGAGGGTCTTCGCCGTGAATTTTTGGAGCTCAGAAAGGATTGATCAATTGAAATTGGACCTTATTTTGAATCAGCGTGACATTCCAATAGATGGAGTACCTTTGACTGTGATTGCTGGATGCATATACCAGCAATCTTGTCCCGAACACCAGCAATCTTATATAAATTACTGCAACCATGCTAAATGTTGTGACTACATCTGCACTGGTTGTAAATGTTTATTCCAAGTTTATCACTTTGAATTCATGTTATGTTGCGGTTTCACAACATTTATTATTGATCCCATGAGCGACATTGTGGGGGCTGGTGCACAAGCGAGTTGATTGTAGTTTGGTATTATTCTATTGTGTAATCACTTGCTTTCTTGCTGGTTAAAAAGTGGATATAAATGTTTAATGATTTCTTAATTAATTTTTTAAAATGGTCTAGTCGGGAGGGCTGGAACAAAGCCTTTGAATCTAATAAATGCTTGGCCGGCCTATATTTTGTTTCTGCCAGAAATTCTTCAAAGGTGACTGCCGGTGGGTCGTTCAGTCACTATTCTCTGGTTAGAAATCTCCAGTGTTCTTGGGGTAACTGCCTCAAGTTGTCGTTAAGCATCTTCGACCAGTAAATTAGACCAGCCCAAAATTAAATAAATAAATAAGAAAAACAAAGTTGTTCTGAGATAATTAACCGGGTATATTTATCTACGAGGGATTGTGAAGCATGTGATGAAAATAGTATACTATCAAGGGAAACTAAAATTCTTTTCTTATCTGTCTGGTTTATGCCTTTCCCAACAATTAGTTCAGTTATGGACTCGGAGCTTAAAGAAAGGTAGAACTAGAAGCACTTAGGGAAAACACTGCTGCATAAAGGCTGTTAAAATCTTGAAAGCAAAGTAATCGGGGGAATTTGATCATATACTTGTAAGCCCCCAAACTACAGTGTGATGAATGTATATGCCCAAGAAACCAATCACAATACGCGTAACAATGCGGTAGGATTCATTCTTAAAATTTTGCTTTAGGAATTAGGAAATGCATCAGTCTACTCAACGGGGAGATGGATGCATCTCCGTGTTCTCTTTTATCTGTCTCCACGTTCACAGGGGCAAAAAAGAGAGGAAAACTTCTATGGTCCATCAACTGGTACAAATTTGTGCTATTAAATAACAAAAAATAAATAAATAAATAACAACAGGACCATAGTATTTTTCTTGCTATGCCAATACTAATTTTATCTTTTTAATATAATGTTATATATTTATTGTTATTATTATTGTTATAGCTATTTTGTAAATGGAGAGTTAAATTCCATCTATTTTTTTTCGGAAGTTTTACGTTCCAACCACTAAATAATTAGCTCTGACAGTTATTATTATTATTATTATTATGGGAAATGTAATTTTTTGTATTGCTAGAAAATGCCTTTGCATGTAATAGTTGTATGAGCTTTACAATAATGTTGAACATAGGCTCTTATTGCTCCAACTAAAATAAGAATCACCTTATTTGTTTCTTTCTTTCTTTTTTGTTTTTTGTTTTTAATACCAAGTGATGTAAGAGAATGTAATTGGAGGGAAAATAGATGGAAAAGTATTTATTTTCTTAATTTTGGGAAAAAGAAAGAAATTAGATCAGACCGGAAATGCAAGGGATTCAATGCAATAGATGCACTTAGACCTCGGTATGGATTAAGAATTGATTCGATGCTAGCAAACTGACATAGTAGGGGTGGGAAAAAACTACTAAACCAAAAAGCCAAACTAAAATCGGAAAATCAATCCAAAAATATATGATTAATCAATCTATTAGTTTTAATTTAGGGTCATGGTTTTAATTTTTTTTTCAGTATCAGTTTTAGTTTGTAACCACAAAACCCAACAATTAACAAATATCTATAAATATATAATATTATATATAATTATTTTTTAAAAAAATATAAAAAAACTAAAGTCGAAAGTTGAAACCCTAATCTCTTTCTGCCTCTTTCTTATTTCCCTTTCATTTATGCCTCTTTCAGTCTTTCGTGTTCGTCTGATCTGGACTCTAGTCGTGTTTTCTCGTCTGGTCATCTTCGTCTTCGTCTTCGTTTGTTCTGGTCTTCGTGAAGGTAACTAATCTATCTTTCTTCGTATATTTTTCTAATTTCAATTCGTGTTTTATGGAAAAACTAAATATGAACTATGTTTTGATTCAACAATTAGAAAGATCTTCAAAGCCTAGATTGAATAGTTTGAAATTTCTATCACAAGGATAGCTTTTTCTCACCATGAATGATTTGGATTTAGTTATAAGTTGGAAATACCGCTCTACACTTTATAAAACTGAAGGTTTTCCTATAAAGTATAATTAGGACGTATGGAGGTAAATACCTTTTCGTTTTGTATGCTTGTGTTCTGTAATTAGACCTTCGTGAAAGCACAAACTCAAATTATGTTACTAGAAGAAAAAAAGATATAATTGCAAATTGAAAGGGATGAAAATCTTGGGTTTAAAATATGGATGGTTATATGATATTTGCGAAATGTTTCAACCTTACTCATCATGTGGAGAGTTAAAAAAGTATAAATCTTGCTGAAAAAGTCAACTCTCACCATTGTTCGAAAGCCTAAAGGAATGGATTAATGCAAAGCATAATGTTTCAACCTTATCACATCCTTTAGCAAGATCACTTCCTAATTTGTTATTGGTTTTATAGTTATTTAACTTATTGATTTACAATTTTTTAGTGTACTTGTGATAAGTTTTTGAATGTAATTATGAAATAAAAGAGTTTTACTTTTTATGGACCAACATAAATATAGTTAATTGTAACTTTAGGTTAACCATTATGTTAAATGGTTAAGAACCGAAAACCAAAAATATTAATTGAAAAAATGGTTAATCGTTAATAATAGACCGATTTAGACTTGAGATTTTGAAAAACTGATTATTTTGGATTAGTTTAAAAAATGGGGTTATAAATTAGTTAATTGGTTCATATCTGCCCCTATCAAAAGGTTTGGTGAGGTGCTTTGCAAATTGCAACTTGCCTACTCAACTCTTTCTTTTTGTTTTTTTCCTTTTGGTCATGTGAGGGATTAGAGGGAGAAGTGGGAAAATAATTTTTTTAGAGAAATTCCAAAATCTAAATTTTCAAAAAATAATCCCTATTTTACTATTTCCAAATTATATAGTTTTACTATTTCCAAATTATATAGTTTTATACTTGTTTAATAATATGTTATCTCTTATTTTAATTTAAGATTGTTTTTATTACTTCTTTCTAGTTCAAAAAAAAAGAGAAAAAAAAGGAACTTGGTTAAGATGCTAAATCTATTATTAGCAAGATGTAAATAATCTCCAAAACTTTTATCTTAGTTGTCCTTAAGCTTTTAAATACTGCACATAACCCATTGAATTTGACCTTGTGTCCACATACTTATAAACTTTTAAATATTGCAAATAATCCCTAAACTTTGACAGTGAAGAAAAAATATCTTTTCAAACTTATCAAAGTGTAATTTAATACAAATCAATCTTTACCTTGATGGATTTTTTAAATGAAAATGAAAATAATCCCTATTCTTATCATCAAATTATCAAAATTTAAGCAAATTTTTTAATACCATTTGAAAATTTGTATGATATATTTATACCAAGATCAAAATATAGACAGTTATCTGCAATTCTTCCATATTATTATCAAATAATATACTAATTTTACTTTAAGAAAAATATATAATTGGTTAGTCATATTTGGTTGTTTTTTAAGTTGAATCTTCAATATTTAGAAAAAAAATTATCGTTGAGTCCTTTTAATCATTTTCTTAAGTATTATGTCAAAACTTTACCGGTATAACTCTTAATTGGCTCAAATCAATTAATCTAATAAACTATTATTATCTAATATATTTATATTTAAGTAATTGAAGAATAAGAATAAAAGAAAAAACATGATTATATTAACTTTATTATCATCTCAATTGTTGGATAATGGTTGATAATTCATCAATAAGTTAAAAAAAGTACTTAAGAATTGCTATGCCTCGAGCCCAAGCATAAGCTCCATTACATTTTCATATTGAAGTTTGAGCATATATGACTTAGAAATTGTTGATAGGTAATTTCAATCATGGTTCACTAAGCCTAAACCAATCTCTTTGGGATATAGGCCAACCTTTGGACCTTAGATGAAGTTGTTTATGTCATTGGCGCACTTGCTCTACACCCTTGACAACCTTGAAATGATCGCCAAAATGTCACATCCCAAATTTAAGTTCAAGCACACATAGCCCCAGCCATGTCCAATACCTATTACATGGAAGACTATCTAAAAAAAAAAAAAAAAAACATTTATGTTGACTATTTCTATAAACATGCCTTAGAAACATTTACAAAGGCTACTCATTAAAAGTAGATCAACATCACATATATTACATCAATAGTACCACTCATGTTGGTACTTCAAAAGATTACAAGGTTCTTATTTTCTCAAAACATAAAAAAAAAAAAAATTGATACTTCATATTACAAACCATAAGCTTATAGGTAAGCCTTTAGCAAAACTTACATCATGTTAGAAAAGTTTCACTTAGTCTCTTATAAACACCTAACATCTCATAGCTATGGTTTCTAATCGTACCATTCATTAAGAAACTCATTAAAATATGAGTCATACCCCATTTGATCATAAAACTCATCTTCATCAACACCTGTAACAGAAAGATATGAGCTAGAGCCCAGTACACAGCAATACAACACAAATACAAAGTGACATACACTCCTAGTCTAATGCAATGCAACAACTATTAAGTTATATTCCAAATATTAAGTGAAACAAATCAACACTGAGGTATTCAAACTCTGATAATAAGTCAATGGGAAGCTGGGAATCCTGAGTAACAGTAGCTGTTCAAGAGGTCGATATAAGTAGCTTGAATATTTATATCACCTATAGGAACATTTACAAAGATAATAATTTTATCTAGGAATTTTATAGTCATTTCGCATATCTACTTATCTTAATCCATAATATTATTTAGTTTAACCAGTCTCATAAACGTAAACTAAATCATATTATTTCCTTTTAAGCAATAGTAAATGTTATATCGATATCGTTACCTCTATTATCTATTCGTTGAGCCACTTATAAAGTATCATTGCATCATGATACGGAGGTGGTTTAAGCATCTAACTACCATGCTAACATTGCCAAGTAGGGTCGTCACTCCTCGGACCACATTAAACAACACAAGCATAAACAATTAAAACACTTTTTAGGCCATCTTTGTTTATAGTCATTTTAGAAATGCATATTCTATTAACCAACAATTAGCCACTACATACCTGAATGAACTGGTATATCTTGTAAGGGATTGGTAAATAAACACAGTTTGATAGAGAAATTTGTTAAAAGGAAATCATTTTATGTAAGATTTAACGTCAAATCACAAATAAACACTAAGTCCTCAATCAATTATCAAGATTTAATAAAAACTATTTTCAAAACATAGCTTAGCATATTTATACATATATCTATATAATTCATCCTTTATTTTTATTTTTATTTTTTTGAAAGAACACGAGCAAATATATTAGCCGTATTTTCCCAGTGTTTCTTTAGGTAAGAAACACGACTAAATAAAATCCGTCGTGTTCCTCCCATTTTTCATCGATATACCAAGCACTCAAAAGTTAGAGAAAAACACGATGAGATATAATCAATTGTGCTTCATTACCAAACCAAGTTCTAAAGGATTAGAGAGAAACACGGTGGGATAAAGGCAACCATGTTCCAACCGTGTTGTCCTAGAATTCCATTCAATAAAACACACAGTGAGAAGCACGATAGAATTGGGTTGTCGTGTACCTCCCATGCTTCTTCTCAAGTAGTCTAATTTTTGAAAATTTCAAGTCTTAGCAAGGTGCACGACAGATTTGGTACCTTGCATTCCCCTTATGTATCATTTCAAAAAATAGAGCATGCTTAATGTTAACACTTAAACATGATATTTTTCTTCAACAAGCTTACATACACTCACTACACATACTTAGTAGTATCAAACATGCATAAACTCAACATTTATTTCTTTCAACAACATTCACAACTTCATTTTCAATACTAGTATAACATATCAAACATGCAAACTCACATATCTACCCAAAAACTAAAACAACTTTCTTTACTCTACCATTACAAGTTCTAAAGATTCACCTAAGCCTAAGGATCAATTTAGGTCACTAACTCAGTCTTCAAGTCACTAGGATTTCATTTCACTTGCATGGAAATTGTTTTTGTGAAAGAAACAAATGAATAAAAGCTTAGAAAAGTAAACAACACTTTACCTTAATTGACCTTGACTTGTAGATGAAAACTTGAAGGAAATCTGGATGAGTTTTGTAATAAAATTTGATCAAAATGGTGGAGGGTTTTGCTTGGAAAAATGGCATTTGTTAAGGGTCTATTTTGGAGTTAATTTTTGCAAATTTTAAACATGATAACTATCCTATAAAATCTACTTTTGACTTTTGGTGCATATCAAAAAGTAAGAAAACGGCTTATATTATGGGCTTGTTTTGAAATTTGGGCTTAGACTCCAAAATTTGCATAAAAATGGGCTTCTTTACAACTTGAAAACAATTTGAGATGAAAACTTGTTTATACCCTAATCCTAATCACACTAACATATACAATTATGTCAACTTTACTATACAAAATCAAATTCACACACTAATCATTCAATACATATCTACAAATTAATTAAACATAAATAATTTAGGATATTTCACCAAAAAAGTCTCACAGGCTATGTCGAGCTGCCTTATTTAACAACAGCTCAACTGTCTCTTGCCAATCTCTTCTTATCTAACAAGGTCCCCCATTTAGTTTAGGCAATTAAACTAACCTACCAGTTATTTCCAGTTGATTTAGCAGTTACTAGAAGTTTCCTAATTTAGAACATGTGTTTACTATCCTAAACTATATGGAAATTTTCTAATATGAGTTTATCTAGTTTTCTGATCGACTATAGATCCATTCTTAAAAATACCCAATGCTACATTTACATAACACACATTCACTCTCTAATAATTTTCTGGCTGTCTTATTATCAATTTATTCTTTTGCATACATACCAACTTTAGCATTGAAGTAGCTACATCAAACAACCCACCAACATCGACTAACCGTGGTCTCTCTTCAAGCTAAGATTTTACTAATTCAAGGCTTGTTAGACCTACTTCTTGAAGATCAATACTATTATATATTGCTTACTCTGCCAACCAAAATCTATTAGGAATAGAAACCAAATAAAAATCACAAAGAACTCAATTTCATTAAATTTCCATAAACTCTAGAGTATGAATTCACGTAAAACAACTCATGAATCTTTTAGATTATATAAAAAACATAATTTATTAGAATCCAAGAATTTCAAAATAAGACCTTTTTATATCTTAAATTATGATTCCTAACATCTCTAATCTCACTACTACTACACTCATCCATCGTTTGAACTATCACAATCCCACTCTATGCAATCATCCATATTGTGCAGTCATATATCCTTTGTACCTAAAATAAAACAATTAAATCCTAAATAGAGAGTAGAATAACCGATACAAAAGTACTTTAGACATACATGAATGTCACAATGCACATAACACGATCAAAATATTATAGTTCACTATCTTTGCACAAAACATAATTTGTTTTATCTTCTTTCTCGCAAATCCCCTTCTATGAAGAACTACATCTAAGAATCACATTTAAATCTATCATAAGGTTGATTCATAAAATATAAAAACACCTTTTCCTTTTAGTTTTTCTCCACAAGAAATAAAATATTTATCTACTATCTAAATGTTGTCATGTGTCATCCATCTTGAAATAACTAGGCACTATAAGTAGCTATCCTAAAGCCAGTTAATGAACACCTTATCATTATAGAAATTTATCTAGCCATTCTAGGAGTCCCAATGCCTTACCTATTCCACCCTTTATAAAGATATCATATCTTTTATTTAACTAAGTAAATATGAGATCATTATCCCTAAATCTTGAAGATTTGAATAAAATATCATTGATCTAAAGCCTTCGGCAAGTCTAGCTTCATTCTTTCTTCCTCAATTTTGTCTAATATAGCATTTAAATCATTAATGCCAAACCACAAAACTTGTATCTTAACAACCTTTCATTTAGTAATATTTCAAAACCTAACCTTTTAATGAAATTTCTCATGGGATTTTACCCATAAAAGTCTTCCCAAATGGCTCCCATCACTCAATGTCACAATAGTTAATGAAATGAAAAATATCTTCAATAACTTAGCCATTCAGACTAGCATTCCACCATAATATAGAACCCCCTAGTTTATGCCTTTCAACATAATTGCTATAGTTATACCGCCATTTGTTTCTTAATCTTTCAATCTTATTTTTGCAAATTTTCTTCTTCATCAAACCCATGCTTCTTTGGTTAAGTGATGGTCAATCTTTCTCAATGTCTTTTTTTTCATCTTTATAAATGTTTTTGTTACACCTTGTACTGATTGATGATACTAATGTTCTTTCTACGATTTAGTAATGTTATTATAAATTATAGTTTGAGGCTCTTTGAGTGCTTAAGAAGAAGACAAAGGCAAGCATGTGAAAAAGAACATGCTAGGATTTCTAAAAAGATAAAAGCATTATAATTATTTATGTTCAATTATTAATCTATTTTCAGGTGTTTTTTATCCATTAAATAATGTAATAAATTATTACTACCCTATTCCATTTCTCATGATAGGAATGCTTTTACTGCATTGTAAAGTCAATGGCCAATATGTCTTTTGTTATTATAGGTAGGATAGAGATTCTATTCACCAAAGAATAAGCAAATAAATCTCCCAAAATTTAACATTAACATGTATATAATCCATCAACTTATAAATATTGCAAATAATTCTCTAAATCTTAATAAATCAATATATAACGCCTAAAGGTTGCAATTTACCCTTATACTTTAACTTTGATATGCGTACATCCCCCTAAACTTATCAAAATACTTTAACCTCCAATAAACTTTCACTTTAATGTGTTTCTTAAACTAAAAAATAAAATAAATGTACTTTGAATTACCACATTATCAAATCGTATAGGATTATTTAAAATACATGAAAATTCAAAATATATACCTATATAGAAGTTAAAATTTAAGGGGTTGATTTCCCTCCTACTCATCCTTACATACTAATTCTTAACTTATCTTATTCCAAGTTAAAAAAAAAAAATTATTTTGGTTTACACTGACAAAATTTTTAATAACGTTTCTGAGGATGCAGCCAAATGAGTCTTTTGAAACCAAAACCCTACCCGATTCTTAATGGGGTGTCCCAGAACTTGAGAAAGTTTTATCATTCGCAAAACCCGATTCGATAGGGTTTTAAGAAACTCATAACCTAACCCAACCAGACTCGACTCGATTCCAAGATTTTCAATTTTTTTCTTAAAAAAAGCAAAAAAGTGAATCTTGTTTTAAATTGTTAATGATTCAAACACTTATATTGAAAAGAATGAATTTTGGACAATAATATCATATAACAGGATGCAAATACTTCATTTGCATTTGCTTTTACATACATAGAATATAAATGGGATTCTTGCCTAAATATTTTAAATTTTTTTTTTCATTTGAATTTATGTTGGGTTGGGTTTTCCTCACGGATTACATATAAACCCGAAACCCACCTCGATAACTTATGGATTTTTTTTTTTTAATCTCAAAATCCACCTTGAAACCCTATAGGGTTTTTAACGGGTCGGATGGGTTGGGTACCCTGTAATGATCCCTCTCGGTTGCATCCCTAAAGGTTTCCATTGTAATTGGCTTTGGGATTGAATTTGTGGTTTCGTTAAGTTAGATAAAGAAAGGATTTTTTTCTTTCTTCTGTCTTATCAGTTTAAACGTTTACGAATTTTGTGTCAAGAAAATAGGGTCAGCTTTAAATTTAATGGTCCAATGTTTTAATCGAAAATCTGAAGCGGTGTTCATGTTTTGTTTTTACCTTCTTATTTCTTTCTTTTTTATGATTAAGGTTATGACATGGATTTGAAATGATTGTGAGTTTGTTTGTGGGTTAATTTTGCAAAAAAAATTGATTCTAGTATGGAAGTTTGACTATAGAGTTTATCGATTTCTATGATAAAAGTCCCATCGGGATGATTCAATTTATAATTTTCTTTTATTTTTTCTTTTAGACATTACAATGGGAAAGTGGGATTCAAACTTAGGATTACAAACCAGTCAAGTCTAGGTAGTACAATACTAAGCTTGAGTTCAAACTCAATTCGAGTTAGATTGAGCTTAAAATTCTAATCTCAAGTTTAGCTCAATTTAATATTACATAAACTTGAACTAAAATCAATTAAACTTGTTTAAGTTCAATTTATTATAAAATTAGTTTCAACTTTAATTAAAATAATATTAATACTCAAACTTAATTAGAATTTGATTAACATTTACACTCGATTTGAGTTTGATAAAGCGCAATTAGGTTCACAAGCTGATTGGACTATAAGAAGCTGAGGTGGATTCAATAAGCTAATTGAATAGCTTGAATTTGAACTCAACTTGACCATTCTCGAATCAATCAAATATCGAGTCGAATTTAATTAGTTTGTGAACCGATTTGATTCATTTGCATCATTACTCAAAATTTTTTTCCCACCTACGTTATGAAAAACCAATTCAATTTTTTCTAAATGTTTACTTGAGAACCCAAGTTGCTATGTCTAAAATAATAAATAAAATAACTCTTGTTTGCTGAGAATAAAAAAAAAGTAATAATATAACTCTATAAACACGGGAAAAGGAAATTAATATTAATTTCTCAAAAAAATTTACAAAAATACTATTAAGATAAAAATAATACGAAAAAAAGGTAAGTTGACCTCGTCCCTTGAAGAGACGAGGTTGAATCAGTTATCTTCAATCTCGTCTCTTCAAGAGACAAGGTTGGCTACTAATGATCTCGTCTCTTCAAAAGAGGAGGTCAATTTGCCTATTCTTAGGATTATTTTTTCATTTGGCGGATATTTTTTCCCTTCTTCTTTTGACATAGGAGCTGCTGCCTTTTCTTTTGGAAGCCAGATGTAAAGTTTTATTTGCTAGTTATATTGGTTATACTAAGAGTTTTATATACTGCTTATCAACTCAATCAGTCTACTTTTTGTTGTCTTATATGATTGTATCACTCAAAGCAAAAATCTTGCAAATTAAAAAAAAAAATGGAAAAGAGAGAGGGAGAGAGTATATAGAGACAATGACTTTACTTTGTTTATCCTTACCTTATACCAAACCCACTTCTCTTTCATTCTAATCTAAGCTTCCGCTCATTATTTTTTATTCCTTACCTCTCACATTCATTATTTATATTTCTTGCTTTTTATGTCAACGCATGTTAGGGTGAAGCCATTTTGATCTTTTATTTGCAAATTGATGCACTTCAATCGCCTTTTCTTGACGATCCCAAAAAAAAAAAAAAAAAAGCCTTTTCATATCGTCTTAAAAGGAATTACATTTTGTTTTTTTTTCCTTTTTAAATTACCAACACATCATGCAATAATTACATATAAACATACATATGACAAATTTATAAAGTATTACTCTATAAGGCCTTTTAATTCAATCTCATCTTTTATCTTTTAGGTAAGACTATACCGTACCTCTATATTTAATTTTTATAGACATAGTAAGCTTTACCATATAACGGTCTTGGTTATACGAAACTTTTCGTGAAGAAAATCTTAAATTAAGCATGTCGAAAGTTTATAAAGAGAAAAAAGTGATGCAACCGCCATTTTAGACTATCATCAAGTACCAAAACTCCTCCCCATCTTATTCAAAAAAATTAAAAAATAGTTTTAAGGGGAAAGGGGGAGAAAAAATGAAAAGAGGAAAAAATAGACTGAGTTGCGGGAAGGGAGTAATTTCTTTCTCATTTGCCAAGGGCATCCAATACAAAATTTTGTGAGAGGCTGTTTACATCAGTGCCTAAAGGGATGGTTCTAAGCTTCATGCAAAACATTCGATAAAGAATGGGACGACAGGGACAAAAACAAGGCTTCATACTTTCCTATGTTGGAGTAAATCGCAAAATTCTGAATCAATCAATCATATCACAAACATTCACAACATAAGCAAATTTACAAAAATAAAGAAGCTAACTGTTAAGCCTACGTATAGGGCCCGATCCATAACAACAGGTAACCCTATTAGAATTGTTTTGACAAAACAAAACAAAACAATGATTCTCACTCACCTTTAACAAACAAGTCAAGGTATATTCTGGACCCTTCTCTCTATCTACTCTAGGGTTTCTATCTTTTGACAAATTTCTTATTCTTTAACAAAAAAACTAGTAGATCTAGAAGTAAGTATTTGAGATCTTACAATCTAGTCTATCAATTACTAATAATTATTTCACTAATAGTTTGTTTTTTGTGTTTTTGCAAGGCAAAGAAAAAGAAGACTATTTTGAACTTCGAGTCTCTAGAGGACTCCCAACACTTAACTATTTTCAAGGTAAAACTTGCATGTTTTCTTGCTTCATTTTATGTATTTATATGCCTATCCATACATAGGCAGTTACAACTATTTGCCTTGTTTGAAACAAGGACTATATTTTGAAACAGATACAACTATAACTTATAAAGTATTTCTTCAATAATTTTGCTACTGTATATGCCAGTCTATGTTACGTAAAATAGTTAGCTAAGTATTGAGGCTTCTTCCTTTGTTTTCTATTGGTATTCACAACATGTTCCTCCAGTATTGAAAAAAATCATTTTATCCTCAAGGTAGTAGTTAGGATAATCCCGCTTGAAATATGAGAGATCTATTCATGATGTATCCTCTATAGGAATAGATTCCCATTGGATTGAAAGTTGGGGTGCATTAACTCCCTATCAAACCAAAGTCCTTGTGTCCAAAATAGATAAAGGCCTCAAAATAGGATGATTCTCAAAAGAATTTTAAGGAAGTGGTATAATCTCAAAAGAGTCTCCATAACCCTTTTAAAACAATGAAATATGGAAAACCGAAAGAATTTTTGAATATTTGGTAGATCCAAATGATATGCAACATTCCTAACCTTCCTCACTATTTTAAAAAGCCCAAAGTAACATCGTGATAGCTTGTAAGAAAGTCTATTGGCCAAAGAAGTTTGCCTATAAGGCTGCATCTTCATGTACACCAAGTCCCTAACTTCAAAAGATTTATCTAATCTATGATTGTCAGCTAAATGCTTCATACGAAGCTGAACCTAAGCTAAATTATCTTTCAAAGTTTTCAAAATAGCATCTCTAAACATAAGTTCATGATCAACTACTCCTAAAGAGGACTGGCCTTGCACATAGTGAGGGATATTAGGGGGAATTCCACCATTTAATGAATGAAAGGGTGTCATGTTGTCACTTGTGTGATTGCTAGTATTGAAACAATACTCAGCATATGGCAAAAACTTAGGCTAGAGAGTCTGGGAATCCATGACATGTACTCTTAAGTATTATTCCAAGCATCGGTTTATCACCTCAATCTAACCATCAGATTAAAGGTGATAAGCTGAACTCATCTTCAATGTCGTCCCACTCAATCTGAATAGTTCATTCTAGAAGTGGCTCATAAACACTTTGTCCCTATTAAAGATAATGGATTTAGGAGATCCATGCAATTTAATCACAATATCCATAAACAATGAAGCCATTGATGTAGTTGAGCAGGAGGCTGTAAGAGTACCTATATGATAATAGTTGGCTAAACAATCCACTACCACCAAAATAACCGAATAACTTTTGGATAATGGTAGTCCAATAATGAAATCCATAGACAAATCCTCAAAAACTTATTAAGGAATAGGTAAAGGCTAAAGTATTACAAGTATTTGATCTGTTGGTGAATGTAGCAGCGCTTCACAAAATCATCCACATCCTTCCTCATACTTTTCCACAAGAAAGATTCACTAAGTCACTTAAAAGTTTTTAATGCTCCAAGATGTCCACTCATATGTGAGGTATGATATTCTAGTATCAGTCAATTGATAATAGGAGTAAGGAGGGATAAAAATCTTTTCTCCAGGAAAAAGCAAGCCATCTTGAATCCTAGGTGTCTACTACATGGAGACTCCCTATTCACAATCGATCATCCATTTCTCCCATTCCTTCTTATCTTTAAACTCTATTTTAAGCAATGTAACAAAGTCTAAAGATGGTAAAGATAGTCCAAAGAATTGAGCTTCCTTAGAAAAACTTCGAGACTAGCCATTAACAACCTTATTCTTGGTTTTAAGCTTATAAATAACCTCATAATTATATCCCAACAATTTAACCAAGTATTATTGTTGTTTTTGGGTTTGAATCACCTGAGTAAGCATTTCTTTAAGACTTTGTAAGCATCTCTTTAAGACTCTTCTAATCTTTCTTAATAATAGAATGTCTCCCTAAAAGATAGTGCCTCAATTTTTTAACAACTTCACAGCTCAACAATGGCGACCATTTCTCTAACATAAGCTCTAGCTTTGCGAAGTCACAAAGAAATTTTTTACTAAAAGAGGCTATAGATTGCCCATTCTGATATAGCACAGCTCCCATTCGATCACCTAATGCATCGGATTCTATAACAAAGGTTTAAGAAAAATCAGGAAGGGCTAAAACTGGGTTAGACATTAAAGCGTCCTTTAGTCTTGAAAGGTAATAGTAGCACTCTCATCCTATAGAAAGGCATCTTTTTTTAACAAATTTGTGAGAAGAGCTGCTATAGTGGCATAATGATGTACAAAACGTCTATAATAGCTAGTAAGACCCAAAAAACCCATTAATTGCTTAGGAGTTGTGGGAGTAGTCCATTCATGAATTGCTTGCACCTTACTCGGGTCTAGGGTGATGCCTTCAGCAGACACTATGTGGCTAAGGTAATAAATCTCGATTTGAGTAAAACAGCATTTTGACTGCCTCACATAAAATTAATGTTCTTCTAGGAAAGTAAAAACTTGTGTCAAATGTGAGATATGATTCTCCTTACATACACTATAAACCAATATATCATAAAAAACAATGACAAATTTTCTAAGGCAAGGCCCAAAAATAGAATTCATGATGGCCTGAAAAGTGGATAGTGCATTAGTAAGCCCAAAAGACATAACCAAAAATTCATAATGGCCTTTGTGAGTACGAAAGGCTATTTTATGAACATCTATAGGATACATATGAATCTGATGATAGCCTGCACATAAGTTCAGCTTAGAAAAGATATATGCTCCATGTAATTCATCAAGTAACTCATTAATAGTAGGTATGGGAAACTTATCTAACACCGTGGCTTGATACAAGGCACTATAATCAACATAGAAATGCCAAGAACCATCTTTTTTCTTCACCAAATGGACTAGGGAAGTAAAGGGACCGGTACTAAGGCGAATAACTCTAGAATCCAGCATTTCTTGAACCAATTTCTCAATCTCAGCCTTTTGAAAATAAGGGTAGTGGTAATGAAATAGCCATGAATTTCCCAATTCATATTTTATAAAAGTGTTATTTAAATTATATGTGATTTTTCAAATAATCTAAATCATTCAATAATTAAAATTGCATATGATTGCAATATTAGTTTTAGATATTAAGTTTGAAGTAATTTTGATTCATGAAAATAAATGTATAGATATAGGTTTGATCTATTATGTTTATTACTGTAAATTATTTTTGTATGTGTGTATGTGTAATGAAATTAATATTATTGTTTATGTATGTTAATGTGTGCATAGTGTAATTAATGTTTGTGTCTCTTATGAATTAATATGTGTTATGTTTAAAATTTATCAAAACAACTTTTTGAATTACCTAAGATTTTGTTGACAGAAATTTTATAAAGTTTAAGTCTATTTTTCAAGCTCAAATTCAACCCAAATGAACTCTAAATTAAGCCTAAGTCAAATATACTCCTAAAGTCAAACTTTGGATAATTATAAACCTTAAATATGATTAATTAGGGTCTCTTTTTGGTAGCCCATATTTTCATACAAATTTCCTTCTTTTCTTTTCTTTCTCTTTTCCTTTTTCTTCAAGTCATAAGCCCTAAACCAAAAACCAAAATCAAGCTCTTGGATTCAACTATCTCACCAAGCTAAAGCCTCTTCATGTAAGTTAATTACAAGTATAATCTCTTTGTTTTATTTCCTTTCTTATATCTTAAATGTAAAACCTATGGTAGAATGAGTTAGTGTCATTTGAGTTGATTGATTTTATGCATTGATATATGTTGGGTTGAGTTTTGTTACTGTGTGAACTTGGTTAAGTATTAGGGAAGTTGTAAGAAGTATTGGTGAGTAGTTAAAGTGTGGAATTGAAGTGTAATTGGTGTTTGATGTTGTAGTTGGGTGTTTGATGATTAGAAGTGGAGTTTGTGTTGTTTGAATGGTCTTAAGAACATATAACAAGTTATAGGAAACTTAAGATGAGTTTAAAGAAGGTTTGAAAGTGTAAAAATTTACAAAATTTTGTAAAGAAAATAGGGAAAGTAAAACATTTTCGAATAGGCCTGTTTTTGAGTATACGCCAGCATCTGGTGCTTTAACACCGCCGATATAGAGTTGGTATTGAAGGTGATCATAACCAATTTTCTTAAAGCCGCTTAAAACGCCGCCGGCCTTTGTAAGGAAATTTGCTAGTGTTTATTTTGCAAAGAGTACGTCGGCCATTAGGGTTCCAACGCCGCCAGCTTAGAGGCAGTGTGGAATACGAACAGAATCAAAATTCTTAACACCGGGCTTAAAGCCACCGGCGTAGTATTCCACGTTGTCAGCGTACATGGAAATGCTACCGGTATCGGGGGTATCCAAGGGCGTAGACTAATCTCATGGAACTCTCGAAAATTTTTTGAAAATTAGAGTTGTAGTCTACATCAGCTCAAGGCCGCCGGCGTAAACTAAAGGTTCCCAGCGTATATTTGAACGCTACTAGTGATGGCAAGTGTTGAGTTTTAGTACATAGTGCACCGGTTCAACGCCGTCGGCGTTAAAGGCCGGTATATCCCCTACAGTTTTTATTTTCAAAAACTTTCTCTAATGTTTCCCACATGATATATGATCAATTGAATATTTGTTGAGTATTGTATGATATAATATGATGTTTAAATGCTATGTTATGACTTTGTAATAATTTATTTGAATTTCTTTGATTAATTATGTTTGAAACTAGTTGATTAGTGCTTGAACTAAGTGTGAAATTCAATATTATCTTGTACAGTAATAGATCTTCTCTTGGCTAACCCTATTAGTTCCCGAGCTATTTCAGGTACGCGATAACTTGCTTGTTTCTTTACTAGGATAAGCATTATTTAAAGTTACTCTAAATTAAGAAATTTAATAATTGTTTGTTAAGTGTCTTTTATATTGTTGAATCTGGTTCGAAGAGCAATAACCCTGCTCAGATTGGGAGCATGGTAGTTTTAGGTGCTTAGACCACCCTTGTCATTTTGATATGACTTTCATAAGTGGTTCAGCGGGTAATCAATGGGGAATTTGGTATAGGTATAACATTTGCTTATTCTTGAAAGGATGTAATATAATTTAATTCAATATTTATGGCAACACTTGAATTAAGTGATATTATGGATCGAGTTAAGTAAAGTCGAGAAACGGCTAGAAACCCTAGATGAGATTACTTAATCGTTATGGATAAATTTATCTAGGATGGTATGAGTATCTGAGCTACTTATATCAACCCCTTGAGCGTCGTGATCGTTACTCAGGTTCCCCCATAAATCCCTGTTGCCCAGAGTTTGAATACTCCCAGGATGTATGACTAACTAAAGATTAAATAATAAATAATTGATTGTTGCATTTCGCATTTAGCTTAAGCATGTGTGATTCACTTTGCATTTTTATTCGTTACTTGCATACTGGGCCTTTGGCTCATAATTTAACCATTTCAGGTGATGAATCTGTCAAGTTTTACATGAGTATGGGTATGGAATCGATTTCGAGGATTTTCTTGATGATTTGGAGGACTAGAGATGACCTTAGACTTGATGGAATCCATTTTTTGTAATAGACTAGTTATGATAGCTTTTGTGGTTGTATTTAAAATTCTAGTTGGATTATATTTGTAATTTTGTTAATGCTTATAAGAAGCCTTTGATAGTAATATATTTATGTACTTGACTATGTATGGCTTGGGTTGTATCTCTTGATATATATATATTAGTAGTGAAGTTATGTTTTGCTAGAGTCTTAAAATCCTATGATTTGACATATGTTGATCCCCATTGAATTAGGCAAACAATTACTCGAACACTTCATTTTGGACAACCTTACATATAATTTTGCAGGTTATATGTGGTTGAGGAACTGTTATCACCTATTTTAATTATAGGGGGATATCGGGTCCTTATAGGCAAGGCCTAACATTAATAGGTTGAGACTCATTTTGCAAGTGAATATAGTTCACACATCCCTTAAAAGCGGCAATGATGAAAGAGTCTCCTAAATTTTATGAAATTTCCCAAAAAGTGCTTCTATAGCACTATTGCTGGTGTTATCATGACAAAAACACAAGACTAAAGAAACAAGCCACACCATCAGATGTCATCAATTTATAAAAATGACGTGGTTCGATTTGTTTGGGACCAATAACCATATTGCCTTTAAGGAGAATATGTCATCCATTCAACATAAACTACATTATGAGCATGAAATAATCAACAGTAATAAGCCCTAAAGTAGTAAGCCATTGAATTTCCTATACCATATCCGCCCCTTGAATAGAAAGAACATAAAAGTCGACTAAAAATTCACAGTCATGCAAAGTAAGAGGCACATTTTGACAAAGGCTAGAACAAGTAAGATATTCATCGTTGTCAATCATGACTTGAAAAGAAATAGAGGCAAGAATAGGTAACCATAAATGTTTAGCCACTTGTTATTGAACAAAATTGTGAGTACTCCCTGAGTCCACCAACATAGACACTTCCTTGGGAAAAACTTTACCCATCAATTTCAAAGTTTTAGGAGCATGAATTCTTGATAAAGCATGATAGCTAATTCAACTGTGCTTAAAGTATCAGAGCATTCTCATAAATCAATCACAAATGAAATATCACAATCTGGTTCATCATCAAGTTGGATTAACATAAAAAACTTAGCTTTACAGATATGTCTCTTATTAAATTTCTCATCACAATTGAAACACAAGCCTTTTTCTCTTTTAATTGCCATTTCGGTAAGGGTAAGTCTTTTAAAAGGAAGTTGTTTTTTTTAGGATAGTGGAAGAAGAAGATGAGGTAGTAGAAATAGGGGGTTTAGGTTTGGAAAATATAGAAGAAGGTGGTGTATAGAAAGATTAAAGTGTAGATTTGTAAGAAGAGTGAGATTGAAAGAAAGTAGTAGGGGATTTAGAAGTATTAAACTGTTGAAATTTAGATTCATATAATTTTGCAAGGTTAATAGCATGCAGAAGGGAAGTAGGTTAACCAACAAGAAATTCTTGTTGCAATAAGGGCTTAAGACTAGAAATGAAGCAATTCTTAAGACAATCCTCTGAAAGGCCATTCACATGATTTGAAAGAGATTCAAAATCATGTTAGTATTCAATAATAGATCCAGTTTGAACTAGTTTTGATAGTTTGCCCTGATAATCATCAAACAAAGAGGACCAAATCTAGTCTCTAATGCATTAATAAACACAATCCATGTAGATAACAATCCATTGTGATATAGCCATTGATATTAATCGAAAGCATCATCCTTTATTGCAAAAGAAAGCAAGTTTAATCGTTCAGATTCAGGTACATGGTAAAAATCAAAGAATTGATTAGCTTGAAATGTCTATGATAAAGGCTTGGAACCAGAAAATTTTAGAAGTTCTAATTTGATGTTCCTCATATAGAAAAACTGATTATCATCATTATTACATGAAGGGAATGATTAACTACTATTATTACTGTGGGTAGCTTGATTCTCCATTTGCAATTTAACTAATTGTAATACTTGTGTCACACCCCAAAGGGTAACCTAGACGCGACAAGCCACTACATTCAATATTAAGATTTAAGTATGACAACTTTAGTCATCTCAAAAGTCTTGATATCGGGTGTAAGACAAACTTTCGCGATCGTAGTGAACCAAACTTTAGATCATGATGTTTAAGCAGTTATGCATAATAGCAATTAAGAAAATAAATCATAACAAAATAATCAAGGTTTTCTAAAACTTATAAAGAGTCGTACAACATTAAGGGGCATGCCCCTATCGAAGATAGCTAAGTCTTAATGAAGTCTATCTTGAAATAAATTTACACTTTTGAAACTTCCCTTAGAATTCCATATCTACTTCTAATTTGCACTTCTATCCAAAAGATCTTGGCTCAAAAGCATTACTTGGGTAAAATAATCTCTTAATTCCAACTAAAAGGTACAAGAACTGCAAAAGATATCTAAGAAGGTATAAGCTACATGCTTAGTGAGATTTATTTCCACATTTAAACACTTGACATCCAATAATCAAAACAAGTTTATTTAAGTAATCATATGAGATGTACAAGCACGTGTGTTGAACCTTATATTCACGAATGATTTTGATGAGAATAATTATTACACAATTAATTATTTAAATATCCTCAATTGTTTAAATACTTAAAATATTTATATATATATGCTTTGTATTTGTTCTGCTATTGTTCAAGTTTTAACAGAGCAAAAAGTTGAAGAAAAGTCAAGACAAAGCTATCGAGTCCAGTAGAAGAAAAGTGGAGGCACTATTCATCAGATAAAGACAAAAGACTGAGTTTTGGGTAAAACTATGAAATCAAGTGTTGAAGTTTTGGGCAAAACTGTAAAGTCAAGGGTTTGAGTTTTTGGCAAAATCGTAAAGTCAATCGTTAAAGTTTTGGGCAAAATTGTAAAGTCAAGGGTTGGAGTTTGGGGCAAAATTTATAAAGTCAACGGCTAAAGTCTAGCCTCGATCTCAGACTTCAACTTCATAAATTTGCCCTCGACTTTAGAAAGTTTGCCATTGGGAAAAATTTATAAAGTCAAGGGCTGAAACTTAGGCCTCGACCTTAGACCTCAAATCTCAGACCTTGACTTCATAAATTTGCCCTCGACTTCAAAAAGTTTGTCCTTGGCGTTTTGGGCAAAATTTATAAAGTCAATGGCTAAAGTTTAGGCCTCGACTTTAGAAATTTTGCCCTCGATTTCAGAATTCAGAAAGTTTACCCTTAGAAAAAATTTCTAAAGAGGGATGAAGCTTAGGCCTCGACCTCAGATCTTGACTTCATAAAGTTTGCCTTCGACTTTAGAAAGAAAAGAGCTGTTAGAATGCATTTAACGCATGTGTCAGACACATTTAATACTCTTTTTCTGCTTTTGACTTTTACATGTTTTTAAAACGTTAAGTATATTAAACATAAGTATGGGTTGTCAGAAACTTTTTAATAACGGGTGAATTTTTATCAAAAGCTATAAATAGAATTTTTCTCTTCTCTTTGAAAGAAAATAAAAAATATTAGATTTTTGAACGCACAGTAAAAACGAAAACAACGTTCTGTAAAGTTTTTTTTTTTTACTTGTGTTTTTATTCTCGTTCTCATTAATTTGTAATTTTTTTAAGAGAACAATTAGTGCTCTGTTTTGAAATTTGCTGATGCACTATAAAAGAGAGTTTTTTAGCACTGTTTAAGATTTACAAAAGTTGATTATCTACTCAGTTTGTAAAAGGAATTTGTAAAATTCCTAAAGTATTTTTTGTTGCGAATCTGCTTAAGTATGAGTATTTCTTTGTAAAGGAAATTTGTATCTTCCTTAAGAGCTTTTCAATTTATAAATTTACTCATATAGGAGTTGTTTGTAAAAAGTCATCAAAGGAGGCATTTGTAAAAGAAGTCATCGTGTGAGGCATTGAGAAAAGTCCTCGTAGAGGCAAAGAGAAGTTCTTCGTTGAAGGCAAAGAGAAGTCTTCAGTGGAAGGCATTTGAAGTCTGATATGGAGTTACCAGCATTGTCCTAATTGCGATTAGGCGGGAAGTCCTCAATGGGAGGCATTTGAAGTCTGGTCGTGTGTTACCAGCATAACACTTGATTTATCAAGTGGAAGTCCTTTGTGAAGGGTAATTGTAAAAGTCCTATTATGATAGTCATTATTTTAATTCCTTGTCTAAGAGGTGTATTGATTTGAAATAATCAATATAGTGGTAAAAGTCCTCTTTGAGGCACTTGCACTGTGGAGAGTAAGCAATAAGTTGAACTTCATGTTAAATCCTTGTGTTGCTTCTCTTTCTCTCTCTTTGTGCTTCCTTATCTCTGCTTATTTATTAATCAGTTTTAATTAGATTATTCCGGTGCATTTATTTGTTTTAATTAACTCTTGTCTTGTCTTAGTTAATTAATCTGTTTTAATAAAACAGAAAAATTTGTAATACTTAGTTCACCCCAGCCTCCTTCCCTCTCTTTTAAGTATTCCTTGTGCATTATTTCTAACAATTGGTATCAGAGCCTGGTCTCTTATGGTTGATTGCTTAAATGCAAAAGATAAAAGATCATGGCTTCTAATTTACTAGGATTCTTAGAGGGTCAGGCTATAAATAGGCCACCGCTTCTTAGTGGGGGTGATTACCCTTATTGGAGGTGTAGAATGAATATATTTTTTAAAGTTCAACATAAATTAATATAGAGAGTATTTGAAAAGGGACTTTTTACAATTGAAAATAAAAATGAAGATCAATATTCAGACTTTGATTGGAAAAAACTAGATTATAATAAAGCTACCATGAATATTCTTCATTGTGGATTGAATGAAAGTGATTTCAATAGAGTTTGTACTTGTAAATCTGCTAAAGAAATCTGGGATGAACTTGAAGTAACTTATGAAGGAACTTCAAGGATCAAAGACACTAAAATAAGCTTGTTGGTTGGTCAATTTGAAAATTTTAAGATGCTGCTTGGTGAAACAATTGATCAAATGAATGATAGATTCATTAATATCATTAATCCTTTGAGTGTTTTGGGCAAGAGCTTTACTAATGTTGAAATAATTTTTAAATTGCTCAGATCATTACCAAGAGAATGTGAAACAAAACGCACAATAATAGAGAAAACCAGGGATCTTAGCACACTAATAACAGAAGAGCTTTTTGGTGCACTCAAGACTCATGAGCTCATCAAAATTCAAAATGAAGAATCCCAAAAGAAGGCTATTGCTCTGAAGGCAACCAATAATGATTCTGATAAGGAGGAGATAAATGAGGATGTTGTGTTGTTTGCAAAGAATTTCAACAAATTTATTAAGGCTAGCAGCTCCTCAAAGTTTAGAAAGGAAAGGAAGGATATTGTGTGCTATAAGTGCTAGAAACCAGGATACATCCAACCAAACTATCATCTCCTCAAGAAAGCACATAAAAGATCCAAGAGGGAAGCACTTATTGCTACTTGGAGTGATGAAGAGTCATCAGATTCTAATGAAGAAGAGTTATGCTTCATGGCAATCCACGATGAGGTAAACAATCATTTAACTTTCTGCTGTAATGATGAATTGCTTGACTTGTATAAAAAGGTTTGTAAAAAAGTTAAAAAATCTGAAGAGGATAATAAACAACTTAAAAATCTGATGCAAAATGCTTTAGTTAGATTAGAAGAGTTTCAAGATGAAATTAATGAGCTTAAAACTGAAAATGAAGAAAAAGATGAAATAATAACAGCTCTAAGTTCTGAAAGAGACAGCTTACATGAAAATCTTAGTAGCATGAATCTGAAAATTAATGAAAATAAGAAACTAAAATAGAAAATAAAATTATGGTTGAACAGAATGATAAATTAAAAATTGAAAATGATCTTTTAGATTTAGAAATTAAAACTATAAAAGATGATAATAAACCTGCATCTACTAGCAACAACATCAATAACAGTGAACTTCTGAAAGAGTTGGATGAGCTAAGAACAGAAAATATAAATATGAAATCTAGCTTAGATGATTCAAAAACTGTCATAGCTAAATTCACACAAGGAGAGAAAAATTTAAATACTCTCCTTGGTGAGCAAAAATCTGATCATAACAAATATGGAATTAGCTATGATAGGTACAGGAATTATAAGTCTCATAAGGCTCAGTCTGTAAAAGCCACTTATGACACTTGTAATTATTGTGGCAAGTCTGGATATATTGCACACAAGTGTGCAATAAGGAAAGCTTTGCTCTCGGGTCATAAAAGCAAGTATGTTTGGGTGGCTAAGAAATAAGTTTTATCTGTTTCTAACCCAAGAGGACCCAAACAGAAATGGGTACCAACGAAATAATACTTGTTTTGCAGGGATCCTCAAGTGGCAACAACAAATGGTACTTGGACAACGGATGCTCTAGGCACATGACCAAAGTTGCTTCCAAATTTTCAAAGCTGGACTTGATGGATCAAGGGAGTGTTACCTTCAGTGATGATAGAAAATTGATTGTTTTGGGTAAAGGTTGCATTATCTTTAATAAAGATCTTGTTATTAATGATGTGTTGTTGGTAGATAATCTAAAACATAATCTACTTAGTATAAATCAACTTTGTGATAATGGTTTTAAAGTAACATTTTATGCTAAAAGATGTACTATAGAAAGAATTGATAATAACCAAGTATGCTTTGAAGGATATAGACATAAAAATATTTACAAAATTAATTAAAATGATTTTAAATCATCAAGTCAAACATGTCTATATTCTCAAAATAACAATAGTTGGTTATAGAATAGAAATCCGGGACATGCTAACACGAAATTAATTTCAAAACTTGCAAAGAAAAATCTTGTCAAAGGTTTACCAAGTTTAAATTTTCAAAATGACAAGATTTGTCAAGCATATCAACAAGGAAAGCAAACAAAAACTTTTTTTTAAGGCTAAGGATGCAGTTTCCACTTCTAAGCCATTGCAGTTGTTACATATGGATCTTTTTGGTTTTACTCAAACTTTGAGTTTAGGAAGAAAAAGATACACTTTGGTTATTGTTGATAACTTCTCTAGAGTTTCATGGACTTTCTTTCTTGCCTCTAAAGACGAACCAATGATGTCTTTTTTAGATTTTGCAAGAAAGTCCAAAATGAAAAAGGTCTTAATATAGCTTTAATAAAAAGTGATCATGGGGGAGAGTCTGAAAATCATGAAATGAATAATTTTTACGAAAAATATGGTATTGAACACACTTTTTCAGCACCTAGAACCCCACAACAGAATGGTGTAGCCAAAAGAAAGAATAGAACTTTAATAGAAATGGCTAGAACCATGTTGTGTGAAAATAATTTGTCAAAATTTTTTGGTTGAAGCTGTCAATACCGCTTGCTATATTTCAAACAGAATTTTTATTAGACCAATCATAAAAAAAACCCCTTATGAGATATGGAAAGGAAAAAGACCAAACATTTCTTATTTTCATCCCTTTGGCACAAAGTGTTATATCTTAATAAATGGAAAAGAATATCTAGGAAAATTTAATGTTAAATCTGATATAGGAATCTTTCTAGGATATTCTTCATCTAGTAAAGCATATAGGGTATATAATAAAAGAACTTCTATTGTAGAAGAATCTATACATGTTGTTTTTTATGATGATTTGACTCCTATAAATGTTAATAATGATGTTGATGATGTTTGCGATAAAATAAATAATCTTTCATGTTCTGATGTTGAAAATTCTTGTACTGTTTCTGCTGTTGATGATGTGCATGAGTATGTTAGTAATCTACCTAGGGAATAGAAATATGTTAGTTCACATCCAAAAGACTTAATAATGGGTGAAACTTCAAATAGGGTACAAACTAGATCATCTCTTAAAAACACAAGCAATCTAGTTTTTTTTATCAAAACTTGAACCTAAAACCTTGGAAGAAGTTTTAGAAGATAAGTTTTGGATTCAAGCCATGCAAGATGAACTAAACCAATTCACTAGAAGTGAGGTTTGGAATCTTGTTGCAAGGCCTAAAAATAAAACTGTCATAGGAACAAAATGGGTTTTTAGAAACAAAATGGATGAATCTGGAATAGTAACTAGGAACAAAGCTAGGTTAGTTGCTAAATGCTATACACAAGAAGAGGGGATAGATTTTGATGTATCTTTTGTCACGGTTGCAAGACTAGAATCTATAAGAATGCTTTTGGCATATGTTGCTCACAAAGATTTTATCATTTATCAAATGGATGTCAAAAGTGCTTTTCTAAATGGTGTCATAAAAGAAGACATCTATGTTGAGTAACCACCGGGTTTTGAAAATAATGAATTTCCCAGTCATGTTTTTAAATCGAACAAAGCTCTTCATGGCCTCAAGCAAGCTCCTAGAGCTTGGCATGAAAGACTTAGTAGATTTTTGATAAATAATGGATTTTCAAGAGGAAAAATTGATACAACTCTTTTTATCGAAAATCACAATTCTGATACATTAATCGTATAGATTTATGTAGATGATATTGTGTTTGGTGCTACTAATTCTTCACTTATAAAAGTTTTTTTTTAGTTCATGCAAAAAGAATTTGAAATGAGTATGATAGGAGAACTCACTTATTTTCTTGAGCTACAAATTGAGCAATCAAAATCTGGAACCTTTATTAATCAATTTAAATACACTAAAAATTTGTTAAAAAGGTTTAAAAGGAATAGTTGTAAGTCTAAACCTACACCTATGAGCACTAATATAAAACTAAACAAAGATGAAAAAGGTAAAAATGTTTGTAAAAAAATGTATAGATGCATAATAGGTAGTTTGTTATATTTAATAGCTTCTAGATCTGATATCATGTTTTCTGTATGTCTATGTGCACGATTCAATCTTGCCCAAAAGAATCTCACTTGGATGCAGTCAAACGCATCTTCAAATACCTTGTGGGCACTATTGAAATTGGTTTGTGGTATCCCAAATATACTTCTTTTGAATTGTTGGGTACTTTGATGCTGACTTTGCTGGTAGCAAAGTACATCAAAGAAGCACAAGTGGCACATGCCATTTTCTTGGTAATTCTTTAATATCTTGGCACTCAAAGAAGCAAAATTCTATTGCATTATCAACTATCGAAGCTGAATATGTAGCTGTTGGCAGTTGTTATACACAAATTTTATGGATGAAACAAACTTTGTTAGACTTTGGTTTAAAATTTGAAAGCGTACCAATTTGGTGTGATAATACAAGTGTTATAAATTTAACTAAAAATCCCATTCAACACTCAAGAACCAAGCATATTGAGATTAGACATCATTTCATTCGTGATCATGATCTAAACAAGGACATTTGCTTGGAATTTATTGATACAAACCATCAGCTTGCTGATATTTTTACTAAACGCTTGAGTGAAGAACAGTTTTGCACTTTAAGAGGAAAATTGGGCATGTTAAAGATTGATAAGTGCTAAAATATTTTTGAATCAAGAACTTCCTTGAAAATTTGATCTTAAGTCTCTTGGTTGATAAATATTGCAGACTTTAGACTAGAGTCTGCATTTGCATGCATGTTTGTGTTTGTGTTTGTGTTTGTGTTTATGCTTGTATGCCAATCTTTGTCTTCTGTAATTTTCTATTGTTATGAATTTGTTTATATTCTTCCATGCTTTGTTTTAATTTTTCTTTAAAAAAATTAAATAAAACAAAGGTTATTTGAACCAGGAGGAGACACCTTTTTTTTTTAAAAAAAATTCATTTTCTCTATCTCAGTTTTTCATAAGAAAAAAGAAGCAAAGTTTGTTTTAAAAAGGGGGAGAAATTTTTTTTGGAAAAACGTTTTTGATAGGGGGAGAAAATTGATTTTTTAAATATTTTTTTAACAAAGTCCGTGTTCTTCTTTACTTTATTTTTTTCTTTATGATGAGAAAGGGGGAGAAGTATTTGCATAATTAAGAATTATTTTAGAATTGATTGTGCATATTTATTCTCATCAAAAAGAGGGAGATTGTTGAACTTTATGTTCACGAATAATTTTGATGAGAATAATTATTACACAATTAATTATTTAAATATCCTTAATTGTTCAAATACTTAAAATATTCATATATATATATATATATGCTTTGTATTTGTTCCACTGTTGTTTAAGTTTTAATAGAGCAAAAAGTTGAAAAAAAGTCAAGACAAAGCTATCGAGCCTAGTAGAAGAAAGGTGGAGGCACTATTCATTAGATAAAGACAAAAGACTGAGTTTTGGCAAAACTATAAAGTCAAATGTTGAAGTTTTGGGCAAAACTGTAAAGTCAAGTGCTGGAGTTTTGGGCAAAATCATAAAGTCAAGTGTTGAAGTTTTTGGTAAAATCATAAAGTCAAGAGTTAGAATTTTGGGCAAAATTAATAAAGTTAATGGTTGAAGTTTAGGCATCGACCTCAGACCTCGACTTCATAAATTTGCTCTCGACTTTGAAAAGTTCGCCCTTGGGTAAAATTTATAAAGTCAAGGGCTGAAGTTTAGGCCTCGGCCTCAAACCTCAGACCTCGACTTCATAAATTTGCCCTCGACTTCAGAAAGTTTGTTCTCGGAGTTTTGGGCAAAATTTATAAAGTCAAAGGCTGAAGTTTAGGCTTCGACCTTAGGCCTCGACTTCGAAAATTTTACCCTCGACTTCAGAATTCAGAAAGTTTGCCTTTGGACAAAATTTTTAAAGTCAAGGGCTGAAGCTGAGGCCTCAACCTCAAACCTCGACTTCAGAAAGTTTACCCGACTTTAGAAAGAAAAGAGCTATTGGAATGTATTTAATGTATGTGTCAGACACATTTAATGCTCTTTCTTTACTTTTGACTTTTACAGGTTTTTAAAACATTAAAATATTAAACACAAGTATGGGTTATCATAAACTTTTTGATAACGGGTAAATTTTTATCAAGAGCTATAAATAGAATTTTTCTATTCTCTTTGAAAGAGAATAAAAAAAATATTAGATTTTTGAACACACAGTAAAAAAGAAAATAATGTTTTGTAAAGTTATTTTTTTCACTTGAGTTTTTTTCTCGTTTTCGTTAATTTGTAATTTTTTTTAAGATAACAATTAGTGCTTTATTTTGAAATTTGTTGATACACTCTAAACGAGAGTTTTTAAGCACTGTTTAAGATTTACAAAAGTTGATTATCTGCTCGTTTAAGGGAGCTCAGTTTGTAAAAGGAATTTATAATATTCCTAAAATATTTTATGTTGCAAATCTACTCAAATAGGTGCATTTCTTTGTAAAGGAAATTTGTATATTTCCTTAAGAGCTTTTCAATTTGTAAATTTGCTCATATAGAAGCTGTTTGTAAAAAGTCCTCAAAGGAGGCATTTGTAAAAGAAATCCTCGTGTGAGACATTGAGAAAAGTCCTCGTAGAGGCAAAGATAAGTCCTTCATTAAAGGCAAAGAGAAGTCTTCAGTGAAAGGTATTTAAAATCTGGTTTGAAGTTACCAGCATTGTCCTAATTGCGATTAGACGGGAAGTCCTCAATGGGAGGCATTTGAAGTCTGGTCGTGTGTTATTAGCACAACACTTGATTTATCAAGTGGAAGTCCTTTGTGAAAGGCAATTCTAAAAGTCATATTGTGATAGTCATTGTTGTAATTCCTTGTCTAAAGGTGTATTGATTTTAGAATAATCAATATAGTGGTAAAAGTCCTCCTTTAGGCATTTGCACCGTGGAGAGTAGGCAGTGGACCGAACTCCACGTTAAATCCTTGTGTTGCTTCTCTTTCTCTCTCTCTATGCTTCCTTATCTCTGCTTATTTATTAATCAGTTTTGATTAGTTTATTCCGCTGTATTTGTTTGTTTTAATTAACTTTTGTCTTATCTTAGTTAATTAATCTGATTTGATAAAACAAAAAAATTTGTAATACTTAATTCACCCCCACCACCACCCCCCACCCTCTTAAGTATTCCTTGTGCATTATTTCTAACAACATGAGCAAACAATACATATTATTTTTCGGGAATCATATATTGAATGGATTTATCCCTCCATTCGGGGTTAGGTGTTCCAGACCATATACGCCGCTAGCATAATCATAATTTCATGGTAGTTTTTATTTAAGCCACCATTTAGTTACCAAATTATAATCCAACTTAGTTGTAGTTTTATTTTCGAACCACTATTGAGTTGCCAGATATGTTTTTGCCAAGTGTTTTCTCACCGCTAATTAATTTGGATGCTTTATAGAATTTGTAGACTCTATGAATCTCCTTACTAAGCCTTTGTCCCACCAATGGTATAGTAATAATGTAATGAATTCACCCGATGATATGCATGAATCAGTTTAATTAGATACTCATGGCATAACTAAATATTTTACAGGTGATCATAGAAATTGCAGACAATCATTCTTACACTAGATCAAACATTTATTATAAACAATTTCCGTCTCGATATACTTAGTCATAATTTCATCCATATATGTAAAGCATATGCATCTTTCCATTTTATCTTTCCCTAATTCTAATGCCACTAATTTTACAAGCAAAATCATAAGTGCAAAAATGTAAGAAAAAAACTCACTCGGCCATTTACTTGGATACTTTTAGTCGAGATAATCCTCCGGGTAAGGTAAATCAGACTTCACATCACCTATACAAAAGAAATACTAAAAATAAGTATTTCTTGAAAGTTTTACTTAAACTTATAATTCTATTTCACTAAGTTTGTCAAAATCATATAAAGGGAAATTTCAACTTAAAATGGCCATAACTTGCTCATTTTAACTCAAAATTTCGCATATAATATATAATTTTCTACCTACTCTAAAAGATCTATATATTTCTAAGATTATTTTTATCATAAAAAGTATTTTAGGTCACGAAAAAGGTTGGTATAGAACTACCACGAAATTCTTGGCCCTTAAAACACCATTTTCAAACTCTTCTTGATTCCAAAAATCCTTTAGCAAAAATTCAGATAATCATATGATTGACAAATCTTTTGAATACCTTTATATAGACTCATATTGTATGCAAAATTTGATGGTGTTGTCTCAACGATTATTTTTTGTAAAGCAATTTATCTCATTGGTGTTAAAAACTTGAATTTTTAACAATTTTCTTTTTTAAACGTTTTGATAGAACTTTATAAACTCTTAGGTTATTATAAATGAGTATATTCTTATTTTATTTTTCAATTTCTTTCTTAAAATAAGTTAATTTTTCTTAACTTTGATTTTTTACAAAATTTTACTTCTAGTGATAAGGAATGAAATTTCCAAAATTGTTATTAAGTTGTTGATAACCTATAATAATTTGAGTTGTATATATATATATTTATATATATTTTTTCCTTTAAAAAAAATTAGCTTTGATAAAAAAATCTTTTTCTTCTTATACTTTCACTTTCTAACTTCTAAAAATAAATAAAATTTTATTTCTAAAATATGGTCTTTTAAGTCTTTTACCAATTTTACTTGGAAGAAAATCACGTTTCAATATTTTGTTAAGTTATTGATAATATCTATTGTTTTTTTTTTTTTATTTATCAAGTTTATATTCTTTTTATTTCTTTGAAAATGGTTTATCATATAGAAACTTGGAAATCTTTATTTTTTCTAAGTAAGTTTATAATTTATCGAGTTGATTTTATCTGAACTAATAAAATTTAGTCTAGTTATTGCTTTTTGGTAAAAATCCTACAAGTAAGCTTTTTGAGAAAAGTTTGCTTATCAAGGATTATTAATACTAAGTTTCAATAAACTTTATGTGGCTTATCATAATAAGAGAAAATGTTTGTTTTGTTAGTTAACTTCTTTGAGAAAATCATCTTTATTGTCATTTAAGAAAAATCTTGATGAGTTTGAAAAGAAGTTAAAAAAGAATAATTTTCTTATGTATGTGATAGAAAAATCTTGATTTGGTGACAAGAATATATATTAAGAAAGTTTGATTTCATTTTCCTTTATTAAAGAAAATTTCCTTTTAATTTTTTTTTAGACAATATCATTATGATTATGCATGTTCATGAGTATGTAGTATGAAAAAGATGAAATATAAGAAGATATAAGAAGCAAATAATAAGCAGGATAATAATATCAAGTATTGGGAACCTTAGCTTCATCAGGGTATTCCGGTCAAGCATTGGAAGCCTTAACTTCATCAACGTATCCCGGTCAAGTATTAGGAGCCTTAACTTCATCAAGACAACCTGGGACTAAAAATAGACTAGTTTCATAAGAAAAAGAAAAGAAAGAAAAGAAAAGCAATAATAAGAGCATTAAGAATAATAAAAGCAAGTTAGTAAGAGTTAGTGAGCATTTAGGCTCTAGGAATAATATGTATACATATAGATAATATATATATATATAGGGTTAAGTTAGAAGCAAAATAACAATAATAACAACATAATATCATCATAATAACAAGATAATAAAATTGAAATTTCTTGGCATATGCAAGAACAAAACATTAATATGTTGTTACTTCTATAACTCATATGAGTTTTAAGAAACAATATCATGGTCATGCTAAGTTACATGACATGGGTAAATGAATAATAGTAGAAGTTTACCTAAAAGTGTTTTTGAGTTGAAGAAAGATGGTAGATGAGTATGGTATTATATGGGTAGTAATATATAGTGAGTGGTTTATATAGAGAATGATTTTGGGAGAGTTTTTTGTAGAAAGTTTTGGTAAAGAGGATTTGTGGAGTGAATTCAAGAGAGTTTTGTTATATAAAATGAAGGTGTGAAAAAAGTGAAGGGAATGGAGGTATTTATAGTTGAACATGAAAGGAAATTGTGTGTAATAAAACAAAATATGATTGGGGGGGGGGAGGGGGAAGGGGGGGAAGGATGTGTGCCGGCCATGAGAGGTAGAGAGGAAGAGAAATTATTTATTTTGTAATTTTGTAAGAAAAGTAAGTAATGTGTAAGATATGATGTGATTAGAAATATATTGAAAAAGTAAAAAAAAAATAAGAAAATAGGTGGCA
This sequence comes from Combretum micranthum, assembly GCA_024138025.1. Lineage (NCBI taxonomy): Eukaryota > Viridiplantae > Streptophyta > Magnoliopsida > Myrtales > Combretaceae > Combretum > Combretum micranthum. The sequence goes on along the minus strand of JAMXBD010000544.1, from coordinate 604,580 downwards.
AGAAAAAGTATAGATAGATGAATAGTAATAAATAGTAAGATAAGACAATGAATAGTAAACAAGACTAATAAGTTATCGTTAGTAAAGAAAATACGCGTATAAATGCGATATCTGTAATTTTTAGTTATCGAAAAATTATAAAACTGATATTTTTTGGATTTCTTATATTATTACGAATCTAACAGTGTCATCGAAATATTTTTACCGTTCGATGTACCAGGGCACTAGAAATTGGCGAATTTTGTTTTTTTAAGCTTTCCTATATTATTACGAACTCTTACTGATCATTAACTCAATTCCGTTGTCTAGAGTTTAAGAGCGCGAGATTGTCGGATCTAAATTATAAGGTTTTGGCATAGGTTTTTGTTGACTTAAGGTTTCCAGTTGACTTCCGGTTATAGGGTTTGAACTTAAAAATCGTCGAAAAATCTAGAGATTTACAACTTGAGCCATATCATATAGTAATCTATTAGTTTTTTATTCTAACGAGGATAACTTACTTTCGGTAAATGCATTTACTAACAAGTAATGCCTCTTATTCCTTTTGCCATGGCAATTAAGGAAGAAGACAATGAAAGCATCAAATGTTAAGCCCACATGTAGGGCCCGATCTACGACAGCAGCTAACCCTATCAGAATTGTTCTGACAAAACAAAACAACTATTCTCACTTGCCTCTAGCAAACAAGTCAATGTATATTCTTGACCCTTTTCTCTATCTATTCTAGGGTTTCTGTTTTTTAACAAGTTTCTTATTCTTTAACGAAAAAACTAGTAGTTCCAGAAAAGTATGTGAGATCTTATAATCTAGTCTATCAATTGCTAATAATTGTTTCACTAACCGTTTGATTTTTGTTTTTGCAAGGTAAAGAAAAAGAAGACTATTCTAGACTTTGAGTCTCCAGAGGACTCCCAATACTTAACTATTTTCAAGGGAAAATTTGCCTGTTTTCTTATTTCTTTTTATGTATTTATATGTTTATCTGCACATAAGCAGTTACAACTGTTTGCCTTGTTTGAAACAAGGACTGTATTTCGAAATAGATACAACTGTAACTTGTAAAGTATTTGTTCACTAATTTTGCTACTTTATATGCTAATCTATGTTAAGTAACATAGTCAGCTAAGTATTGAGGCTTCCTCTTTGTCTTCTGTTGTCATTCATAACACTAACCTCATTTACATCACATTTTTCTTGCCGTCTTTTTGTGTCTTAGTGTCTTCCTGCTTCTTTGTTTCTTTAAGCACAGTTTTATCACGGTTCTTCTCAATGAAGTCGATAATCCATTCCTTAATCCTACCGCCATAATATTGCACAAGCTTCCCACTTGATGACCTAAAGTAAAGGGTAGGATAACCCTGGACTTCAAAGGTATCGACTGGGAAGTCATTTGCTGTTGCATCCTGTAAAGAAACAAGAGTAAGCATCAATTAGATGTACAATGTCAAATATATTAACACATATCGCGTTGTGGTCTATTTGTATTGCTCGATTGCGTTCACTTCCTACCAATTTCATAAACTCGATGAAATGAGGCAACATTATGAAATAGTACCACAATTATCCTTAACAACCACTACAGGCAAATACACTTACAATCTTTGCTATGACAACATCATCATCGCTTTCATATGATAGAGCCACCTCATCCAATATTGGAGCAAGTTGCTTGCAATTACCACACCAAGGAGCATAAAATTCTAGAAGAACTGCAAATAGCAGAACATGTTACAAAGTGGAATCAGACTCCCAAGTACGAGATCAGTGTCAAACAACAGCATATATATAAGAACTGACTTCTCAAAACAAATATACCCTCACAAGTAAATTAAATACACTAGTAAAAAGTGATAGAACAGACGTGGAAAAGAACTGAAAGAAAATAAAGGTGAGGTTTGGTTCAATGGAGGATAGACCAATTTCCCTTTAAATCTATTGCGTTCGATCATATAAAGAATTGGACAAACAATTCAGAAAGCATGGAATAAAAAAGCAATAGACTAATTTGGCTGAATATCCAAACGTGTTGCATTGGGACTGAACAAGGACAAAATATGATCCCTCTTTAGCTAAGAACAGACCATTTTATAGCGCCAATTGCCATACATAAATAGATGATCAACCATACCATTCTTTCCAGAGTTAAAAACCATGTCCTGTAGACTATCTGCAACCACAACTTTCACTGGCTCAGTGTTCTCTGCGGGGATAGGCTCAGACTTCTTAAATGGAGCCACATTCCCAGCCTACAGTTGAAGCCAGTCAAAACAGATCTAATGCCATCATTACGTGGAAACTGAGAAAACTAAAAACATAAAGGAAAAAACAATGGTGGATGCACCCAAGCCACAAGAGAGTGAGAGAATGGAACAAGGTCTGAGCAGGATTAAAAGCTTAAGGTATTGGACAAAATTGAAAAGGAAATAAAGTAATTTTTAATTAATTAAAAAAATAGTAGTAGTCACCTTGAACTCTTTAACCCAGGAAGCAATTTGATCAGGCTCTACATTGGATTTCAGATACTTCTTCCCATCAGCAGTTTGAATGATGATGAGAGGTGCTTGCTCCTCTTTAAGTTCGAAGTACTGCTCATTTACAACAGGCAACAATTGTTATCAAAGATAAAGAGTATTGTTAGCACCAGAGTAACAATATAAACGGAGAGTATATAGCAACCACCTGAAAGGCACCTTGACTAGCTTCTAGATCTCCCAAAAGAAAGATTAAGCCCTGTCCCTTGAATTGTCCAGCAACCTCACGATAATTTGATGTCAATGCCTCAGCAACTTCATTTTTGAAGTTCATGAATAGCATGGCCTAGAAGGACATAAAAATAAACCACGAAAATAAATAAAAATTTACATGAAAAGCCATTACAAAATCAAAATTCACCTACAGAAGCAATCCATATCTATTTTCTTATTCCACCTTGATGAAATAAAACTTCTAATATGTTAGCCTTTTCTTCCTTTCGGATTTTCAGGGAAAAAGGTGATCTGAAAATGCATAGCTAGCAATACTGTAAAGACTCGTGCAAGCCCCCAGATAATCAATGAAAATATATCACTATCATCATAATTAGGGCATGCCTAGTTTGATTGCTTCTCAGTAAATCAATCCAGGTAAAAATGCAAAGAAAATGGTCCATTTCTAAATTGATACCCAAGTTAAATCAAGTTCTCCAAAAAAATGGAGCTTTTAAATGTGCTCCTTAAAAGTTAGAAAGTCCAAACAATGTCGCAGATCTTCTTTTACTAGAACATGACTCTTTAAAATCAAATCAATAAGGGGGCGTTTGGACAACAACTACAGCATGCTTTTGAAGAAAAATTAATAATTCGTATACAGAAAAGATATGATATAAAGGGTCAAACTTCAGGAGGAAAAAAAGAACTCCCACACGATGGACTAAATAAAAGACAAGTTCATATACCTTGGCTTTGTCACTGTTGAAAAACTTGATAACAAAAGGGCGATTGCACGCATCCTTATCAAAGATAGTAACAAGAGGAACACTATTTTCTTCCACAAATTTCTCAAGGGCATCAACATGGAAATCCTGCAGAACAAGTATCATGTATAAATATGTGCAACAGAGATGAGCAAGCAACACAAGACATTTGTTTTTGAGAATAAATACTTGGATATCTACGAAGAGCTCATCAAATGGCTTGAAGATCCTAACAAGCTGCCCAGAAACTGATGATTCTCCACTAGGAAGGAGTTTAGCATCTAAAGTATGACCAAAGTAATAACCCAAGCGCAACTTCTCAGCTAAAGCTGTGAAATTTTGAAACTCCTCACCAGAAAACTTGGGGAAAACACCAACCTACATGATACCCAAGCCAACAAATCAATAAAAGAAGAGACACCAAAAAATTAAATAAAAGAGTTAAGCAAGGCGTGAGGCTAACAATGGCTATCTTTTTCTCCCCAATAAGAGCAGTAGCATCTTCCACAGTCTTGATTTCAGAAGAAACAGGACCACTTTGCTTCCTCAAGTAATCAACGATATCATCAGCCTCACGTGGACCCTCGTAATCCTGGATGTTCTTTCCTCCACTCCTCAAGATTTTAAGAGTGGGAAAACTCCTGACCTCAAATTGACTTGCAAGGTCTTTGTTTGCTTCATCAACGGCATCGACTTTCGCCAATACAATTGGAGGGTCATTCTTACTCAATATGGCTGCAGCTTTCTCATACTGAAAACCAAAAAATAAAGAACTAGATTATCATCATTAAACAAGCAAGATATAATTCGCCATTTCAACCGATACTTCAATAAGTACATGCATCAAAAAGCTAGAAAAGAAAGTGGAAAACTCACCTCTGGGGCCAGGTTCTTACAATGCCCACACCTGTAACAGAAAGTTGTTAAAAAAAGTAAAATTCAAAACCAAGCTCGTGAGCAGATTGCTGACAGCTAATACAAACTCCTTCCATATATCTTCATCATATATTACTTCCATTGTCTAATCCATTTCATTTAGCGGAAATCTATTCATGCAAGTCCACGGAAAAATTGAGTCATATATTAAATCTACCCAATAGATAACAGGCATCATAATCCAGACATCAAA